>JANSVB020000169.1:280753-290896 GCA_025504935.2 Erythroxylum haughtii | reverse complement strand
CTGAATTGTATTGATATAGAGATATGCAATGTTTGTGTACATGATGATGATTGCAACGTTGATTTTTAGGTAATGAGGAGACCTAGCTTCTAAAGCAATCTAGTTGAAGTCTGGTATTATCAATTTTTAGAACAAGAAATAGCTCAAAGGTCTGATCAGCTAATACTGAGGAGTTTAGATAAAATGTGTTTGTTTAGTTTCTCATTTCATGTACAACATTTTGTATAGAACAATGAACTCACAGATGTTTTTTTAATATAAATATATGAAGTGTGAAATATAATGCTACGATGTAAGTTATGTTTTGTTAATAAAATGGAAAAAATTGATCGTTTCAAATACTTGTGTTTTTGTGATGCCATAATAAGTAAATATAATTGCTCTATCATGCATTCTTATAGGGTATGCTAACGGATTTCCTCTTAATGTTTGAATATATGCTCTATGGTAGTGGTGTGTTACACCTTACCTATCTGCCGGGCCTGTTAACCAGTTTGCAACAAAGCGAACCAGAGAAGCAAATTGTAATTATGTTCCATTATGAAATGCTTCATCAGTCATCTAAAGAGATGAAACAATTAACTGTTGCAAATGAACATCTAAGGAAAAACCCAGCAGGGCCGACCTTTGAACGCTAATTCGCCAACAAAGAATTTGCAAAACTAGGCTGCCATATAACAAGAGATTATTTATTGTACAAACTAAAGAAAAGAACAAATAGCATCTTGTTCATTTGTGGCTAAAGTCCAACTTATTTTCCAGCTTTGTTGCCCAATTCGGCTGCAGATTGAGCTGCACGTGTTAAAACATCTGAAACCCAGAGAGCTCCCTTGGCAAAGTAATTACTGTTTACTACGGCATTAGCAGCTGCAACGGCTGTTTTCCCTGTGAATTTAGCTACAGATACGGCTGCTGTGCCAGTGACTGATGCAGCGGATTTAGTAACATCCAAAACATGATACTTCTCGTCCACTGACTTTGCAGTTTCCATGCCTGCATTTATCTTGTCAGTGAGGCCAATATTTTTGCTAAATTGCGCAACCTTGGCTGCTGCAGTGGCTGAGACATGGTGGGATTCATCAAAAGCTTTAGCCTTGATCAATGCATCTTTCCCCAAAACATATCCCTTGGCTAGCATTGTTTTGACAACTTCTTGAGCCACTGTTACAGCCTCTCCAGGGGTAGAAACAAACTGCCTTACATGAATCCCCTGCTCATGGATTGCGATTAGATATTCTTAAGATCAAATAATACTCTAGAAGTGAACATAATATAGGAAACCTATACGCTTTGCCAACTTCAATTCCAATAACTGCATACAAGCTTATGTTTGAATAATTGAGTTCTGGAAAAAAACAAAAAACAAAAACACATCACTGTCGTAAAATTATTACTCCATACCGATGATCTAACATCATCTTCAACTTGCCATGTGGTATTCCTCCAAGGATCAGATTCATCTATATAAGTTACCCAGGGTGTTACACAAACACGCTCGTCAACAATTGTAGCTCCCTAAAACATGATTACAAAAAAATGAGCATATCAACCGCCAAAATACTGCTAGAGAAACGGTTCTCAATGACAGAACTTGATTCATTCAAGTAAAGAGGTATTTCAACACAACTTAGACGCTGAAGACTTAATTTTACAACTGAGTTACAGATCAACCTTTTAAAAAAAAGTTATTGAAGGGAAAAAAAGAAATATGAAAGGAAAATACAAGTCCCATTTCTTGTTTATTAGTGACTAGAAACAGAAGACTTCAAATCACTAGCATAATCAATCAAAATCTCAGACGAACCTTGACATGCAAATGAAGAGATCTAAAGAAAAAAGGGAAATTAAAGAAAGAAAAAAAAATTCCTAGTGCTTAATTGAAAGGGAAATTATGAATTTTAAACCAAGCAAATATGACAGTTTCCAAGTAACATGAGCAGATGTTCATATAGAATTATCAATGGAATGGTGATTCTGGCCCATCATATCAGAACAAATTACATCTGTTCCATAAACTGTATCGTATCTTGAGAAAGTCAGTTCTATAAACATCAATTATTAAGTTCTGCTTGAGTCTTTTTTAAATCTGAGCATTACGAGACTGGGAGATGCTATAGACATTTTTTTTTTTAAGAAAGGAGATGCTATAGACATGTCAAAAGTTAAACATCAAACCCCGGAAAACAGAAAAATCTCATAATCAGCATGAGGCAGAATTACCAGTGAGAAATTGTTTATAAATAGATGTGAGGAAAAAAAAAAAACTTGTGCATTTACCACTCTTACAAGCTAGGAAAGTAAGTGGATGCGAAGCATCGTTGGCACTATTTAAGCTAATCTATATGTATATGGAATCTAGCTTAGCTAAGCCAAAGAAGATGAGATGAGAGGCATCCAGGTAACTTAGGACATGAAATGGATCAGAAAAATGAATTCCTACATTTATGAAGTTATTTTCTAACTAGAAACAGTAAGTAACTTACACTGAGTAGGACTGCTGTCTGAAGAGCATATGAGTCTTTAAATGTCACATATGCAGTACAAGCATACTCACCAGATCTGTATCCATGAAGAACGGAATCATTTGAAAGATAAATAAGTTATGAGCATGGTCAAAGGAAAATGCCTTCCAGTTAGCAAAATTGATCACAATCAAAGCTGTTGACAGCATTTCACATTTGATGGCAATAAAAGACAGTTTAACATTTTAGTTTTACTCCCTATAATCAGTGAACATGTCGCAAGGTAATGTTAATCCTCTTTTCGTAGAACAAGTATCTAAACTCTCAACATATAACTATTCCAAACAAAAAGCTTGGGATCTAGATTACACATTCCCTCTCTTCCTCCACCTCTTTCTCATCTATTGACATGTTCCTAAAAAGTCCTGGTTATAATGGCCCATCTGAAATTCATCCAACAGAATCCCAGAAATAGACATTCTAGCAGTTTGATTTTAAGAAAAAGAAGAATTGAGCTAATCAGAATTTTAAATAATTAATTGGGATTGCAATGATAAGGACAAACAGACACTTTGATATTGCTTGGAGATGTGACAACAAGATGAATGTTACCTGATGATCTCAACGTGCTCAACCACACCGCAATGGGAAAAGAAATCATGCACATCTTTCTCAGTGGCTTTGGGAGATAAGCTTGTAACTTCAGCAGTATATCCACCCGGATACATCCTATTACTAAAGCAGTACAACGAAAATTCTGGACGTTGGTTTTCCTGGTTGAAAATTATAGATGACTTTCAGTATCCTATTGCAATATGAATTCCGTTAGTACCTAGAGATCACCAACATTTTTCTTATATAACGCCTATTTCCCTGCATTTTCTGCACAGAAAATGACATTATGCGGAACAATTCGGACAAGGGAAATGCATAATGAGACAATATACATTATCTTCACGATACATTCGTGTTTTATCTTACGACCCTAAGATCAATAACCCTTCGTGGTCCCTGCTTATTTGTGTGAACCCATACACGGTCCAAATTTCAACAGAGATTCCTTTTATCTAGAAATAATAATTTGATCTTTAGCAGACACTAGGCTTATTAGTCCATAGGAACCCATTCTAAACCCCTTACTTTTCCTCTACTAATGCAGATAAGCTCTGACACAGTGATAACATTCACGTCATTCAATGCATTTAACCACCTATCTCTTGTAGATACCTGATGCAGGATTCAACATCAAAATCAACCCAATTGCATGATGCAAATTTCTCATGTCCAGTTAATTTTTGTTCTCTTGGTATGGTAGGTACCTTAATTACCCACCATGAAAATTGTGTCAACGTGAAGACCAATTGCAGCCAAACCAATCTTCGAAATTAGAATACTCAGAATCAGATAAACTTTATTTAACCGATATGAAACCCTTGAATGGAACGATAACTGACTTCGAAAGGATATAACAATTCCCGGATAGAACAATTATAAATCTAAGTAAAAGAAAGACATAAAGTCCCAAAGAACTATAATTGACAAGAAACTTAAAAAGATGGAGTTTTTGGAGCTGGGTATTAGAGGAGAGACATAAAAGTACACATGTTGAACTGGAAAAGTTGAGTTACGCTCCTTTTGAAACATAGCTGAAAAACTGAACAACAAGAGCCAATAAAAATCGCAAAAGCACAGTTCACTTACAGGTCATATGTACGCACTCATACTTGCTCATAAGATTGTAAAGTAGAGATTGGCATCGCTTAGACGTCGTCGACCAGAAACGAAACTGAGATGGGGAGAGAGGGAAGACTTGATTAGAATGAACTGCAAGTAGTCGGGTCGAAATCACACGCGCAGTTTAATGCACGTGAGACGAGGGTACAAGATTTATTAAATCTTATTCCAATGCAAAAAGAAACATTTATACGATCAAATATTTTCCAAGACTAAGATGATTATTAAAAAATGTCAGAAATTTCGTGTTTCTGCAAATATCACAAATTATGAGTAAGCATCTCCAAATTCTTTTCCTAAAATTAAGACAATTGCTATTTTCAAAAAATAAAGAAAAACACGTTGGTTTCAGAAACATTCACATTATTTCAGGATGTCCAAAAATACCCTTGAGGTCCTATGTATCCAATAAATAATGAATAATAGGTCCCCAAAAATAACGCCTAATTGCAGCTTTGCAGTGCTTGTTAGTAGAGCGTGTAAACCACATCTTTCGGAGGAGCGTGCAGTAACTGTGACTGGTGGCAAAATTACATCTTAAGCCCCACACCTTGGGAGGAATGTTGAGTGGGAGCAACGGGCTCCAACCGTTTTTCAACTGTTGATAGGTGAAAAACGGCGCAGTAGTTGGTAGATTTTTTTTCCTGGTGCTTATTGGTCTATGCATTTCATGAATGGTCCCCACCCTCTCACTTTCTCTCTCAGTGAAAATAATTCATCCTCATCATCACATGCACCATTGTCAGATTTGACCGATGGCGATAGTACGTATACTTATTTTTATAAAATAAAGTGACTATTTTAAGTAAATTTATATATAAATATAACATGACATTAAAAAAAATGATGAAAATAAAAAGAACGAAGAAATAAAATTAAAATAAAATATGTGATATGGTATCAAATATGCTAATTCTTTATGTCTCAAGTTATATTAAAAATTCTCACGTGAGTATGAATATTCTAAAGATATGGGATGATTTTAAAGGACCTTTTTTCATACATTAGAGCTAAAAAGTCAAGTTGTATGATAGAAAGATTTATTCACGGCTTATAACTAGAAAAGACAAATTAAACCCTAGAGTTAAACTTCCTAAATAGTCGGTTTACAGTAAACAAACAGTTTACAATAACTATCACGACTATTTTGGAGCAATTTAAAAGATATCGTTTATCAGTATTATAATAGGCCAGAATTTTTGGCCAATTATTTATTCAGGCCAACTCTATGGTATCTTTTTGGATCACCACCTGAGGCTGAGGTTCTTATTTGAAATGATGATATCTTTTGCGGTCTTGAAATCAAAAGGTGAGGCCTATGCTTGAACTTTCCACATAGTAGTTAGTAACTTTTGTCAGGCTCTATACGTGTTGGGTCTCTCTCTTGGCCTAAATTATACTGTACCAACTGGCGTTAGTTGGGTTCCTGAGGTCTATTCTTGTGTACTGTCAGACCAGATATTCAATGCCATCCAAAATTTTTAATATTGAAAGCTAACAATTACTGTACTGATAGCAACATTTTTATTTTTATTTTTTTTATATGTGAAACTTTTCAGATTTTTTCAAGCATGCCGAGTCAGGCACAGCCGATCGATCCTCTAAATTCTTAATATTTTAAATTTTTAATCGAATTAGTCAATTTTATAATAAAATTTTAAATTAATTATTTGTTAATTTAACTTTTAAATTTTTGTTTGATAATCTTTATTGTTTAAAACTTATCAGTTTATTAATTAATAGGTCAGTTTTTATAAATTAATAAATTTTTATAATGTAAAATAAATTAATTAATTTCCATTTAATAGCTTCTTTTTTAATTAAACTTTAAAATTTTCAATAAGTAAAGGTATTCTTCTCTAATCATTTTTAAATTCTTTAATTTTATTTAATCTTTAACTAATTTTATGAGAATCAATTGAATCTTTTAAACCATAAACTCTTGTGTTACCCATTTAACTTTTGGTTTGGAATTATGTATTATCAAATTATTAGTTATCTCTAATCACTCTCTCCTTGTATATCCTATATTTAACAATATAGCATTGATTATATTTCTATCTTATCCACCATATGGGATTAATAATATAAATGGAGTATATATTAATGCCTCTTAGTGTATCTATCAAAATTGATACAATAAGAATGAGTTCATATAATCTTGTCACATGATAAAATTACTCGGATGTATAGGGTATAACTGACTAATAAAAAGAATAATATTAAAGCATATTCTATGTAATTAAATTGGACATTACAACCTGACACAAAAGCATTTTCATTACAAAGATTTACCATAAAACATTAAAATTGTGGATATAAACTTTAATTCTGTAAGCATATGGTTAAAAATAATTCATTGAATCGAGGTTCGAAAATTATTAGTAAGTTAAGGAATCGGTTTCTCTTTTTATATTTAGATTTGTACTTTTTCTTGTTTTTTAAGAAAAAGTTAGCAACAAAGGGTGGGGTTTGGCTCTCTACAAGATTTGGTCGGAACTGTTCACTTCCACTTAGTCGCTCGCGTGCTATCTTGAAAGTTGAAACATCTTTTCCTGCGAGGGAAAGAGACAAGAGCGCTTCGTGAAGAAATTATGTAGGGTTTCGACTTTCGACCCCTTCACACTTTTTCTTAATTTTTGAAAAGGGAGGTAAGTGATTATTCTAATTTTAAGTTATCATAACAACTTGATACTGAGTTTTGAAAAGCTTCAAATAACACACCACACCAGTGTGTCGGTTCTAAGAAAGTTGTAGAGGTTGCCATAGAAACTTCTGGGAATTAAGGGACATGATCCATCCTTGTGTGGAGGTTAAGAACTTCCAAGACAAAGTAATCTTAGTGGTCCATCACAATGGCAACAGTGACAGAGTGAGTGAAGTGAGATTTATCAGGCTGTTTGTATTATTTAAGGTGTCTCCAAGTCTATCAATTGTGTGGTTTCTAAGTTCACTAAAATTGATATTTTTGTATTGTTTTTTGCTTTTCAATATATAGGTCCCTTCATTCGTCTTTTTTTCATGAAGTTTTAGGTTACACTAAATAAGATTTTTGAGTAAAAAAAGGGTAATTAGAATGCATATTAATAAGAAGGAATAAGTAAATGGTAAGTTAATTAAGCAGCTTTATTCTTTTGTTGTCAAACTAATTTAAACCTATAAAATGACTATCATTAGATGGTATCAATCGACAATATATAACTACATATCAATAAAAAAATCTATTAAATGTTTCTAATATTATAAAAATGTAATTAGAAAACATTATTTAAAAGTCATTTCAAATGTTAATGAAATCTTAATTTATATATACTTTTTTTTTAAATGAACTAAACTGAGTATTGAATTATATAGAGCTGAATTTAGTTCAACAGGTAATATATAATAGTATAGATTCATTCAATTTCGGCTAAAGTGACACATGCATGTACGAAAATCTAGAAAGATGAGTGAAGATTTGAAGCATATGGGGTAGCAGTATTGCCTAGAACAGGCCAAAAGTACTGATTCATAATGTGGAATGGCAAAAGTAACGAAGGGAACACATGCGCAAATTGAGGGATTTTGGTAGTGCAGATACATTGCGACTTAATAGCGTTTTCTTTTGAATTATTGAGAAGCTTGTGAACTAAAGGTTCCCCCTTGGATCCTGCCCAATGTTAAAGGCGACTTTCTGTTTCCTCATGCACCCTTCAACCGCGCTTTCCCTAAAGGGAAGAATATAAAATGACAAAATATATACATGCAATCAACTCTATATACACTCACCTCTCTAGGGTGTATCTGGAGCTCTTCCTTGTCATGTGACAAGTGAGTATTCTAATAAAACAACTAAATCATGAGTCAAAATGATTTGTTCTTAAATGTTAAGGCTGAAGTCTATGAAGTTATAGTCTGCATTGTTGACAATGTACACAACTGAATATGGTGTTTATGTGGCCAGACTCTTTTCCCTCCATTTGAATCCATGGAAAAAGGAAACTGGACAAGAAGCTAAACGTATGGTAGATTGTCAACTATTGCACATTATTATTAGTCTTCCATAATTGGTTCAAAATTTCCCCGGTAGCAATCAACCACCACCAACATTTTCTCAAACCTCTCCTTCAATAATTACCAACCATTATCTTTGCTCATTTGGCCAGGATTGACCTTAATTAGTGAGCTAATTAGTAATCAGAGAGGTGGTGCTTTCTTTGTCCTAATTAAATGTTTCGAAAAACTAATGATAGTATAGTTGATGGCAAGTCCCTGTCAATTCCCTCTTTCGAGAAATATTGGTGCAGGGATGAAACCTTTGGTCATGACTGCTCAAATTCAAGATTTTATTGGCATAGCCCCACTTCCATTTCATGAATAAAGTAATATATTATTTATCCCCTGCATTAGCTCATAGTAAGTAACCACTACATTTTCTTTTTTACCGCCATTGTTCCACTTAGATACAATGTCTTTATCACTCGACCAAACTTGTCTTTCAATTCTGCACTGGACGTTATATTACTTGGTCACGGGATTTTGTTACAAAGGTTCAGTCCTTTTCTGCCGTTTGGTCGCTTGGAAAATTTGTGTGGACGTGATGATCTTTTCAGTCATACGGTTCTCCCATGCAAGCAACAGTCATCATATATATGGGAGAATATTAAGCTCCAAGTCAAATTTTCTTTTTCTCCTTTTTTCTTTCATCTTCATGATTAAACAAGGTCCAAAGTTTCTAAGTAGAGAAGCCAAGTTCTTGTGTCTCCATTCCGTGCTTGATCGAAATCCCACTTGTACCTAGAAAAGTTTACGCTGATAAGACTATATAACTGATCAAATACTAAGTGCATAGTTGATGTCATTTCCCTGAACTGAACCACTTCTTAAAAAGGTCACTGCATAATTACACGAAATCTTGCTGCGCAACACTGTTCAGTGAAGAGAAAATTTTATTTGATGTTTCCTAACATAGCACCTTCTTTTTCCATCCAAATAACTTGATAGGAGCTAGCAATATTTTAAATAACTGATTGAATGTGACGCTGGTGTACAATTGCAAACCAAAACAACTGTCATAATGGTAGTTGCAATTATCGGCATAATTGCAGTATGTGCTGTTGTAGTTGTTGTAGACCCATATTTTAAACCTAGAAAAGTGACAGAAAAGGTCCGGGCTTGCTCATCCTTTTATCAGATTTATTTTAGTCTTTTCTTTTTTCCTTTTTGATGCTTTGAGCCGGTTTCTTTCAGGAATTTGAGAATGATTATCGTTTTCAAGTAGCATCGACTGATCTATGAATCACAAGATCGTAAATATGACTTGTTAGTAAAGTGAGTCAAACTAATATTAATGTTCTATCAAATCAGGATCCGGAGATGATTTAGCCTTTTTTGCTGACATTATGCCGCTTGATCCCTAATTACCGACAAAACCACCCTGTTACTATATTTCCTTCATTTGATGTTGCTCTTCTTAAAAATGGACAAGACACTAACCATAAAATTCATGCAGATTCATACTTCAGAATCCTGACAGGAACAACCTATTTTTATGTCGACGAACTGATACAAAATCGTCAAATTTAATTGCTAGCATGATTCGCAGAAAACATTTATAAACCATATCTTATAATATATAATAGGCTTTGCTAGTGCAAGTCCTTTACTTATTATTCAACTAAATTACATACTTGCCTACCCACATGGCATACCTTAAAATACACTCTAAAACCCTGTTTGATCTAGTGATCAAAAACCATCTAGTCATTAATAGTAGGAAAGTTGCACTACTGAGAATTATACTAATACAATTTATTAAGCATCTATTACATAATCAAACTCCGGATTATCGATGCTTCGGGACTATCAGCATCAATTGTTGCTAAAAGCTGAGACAACCGCTCGCTCAAGTCATCCACCTCCCTGTGTAAGTTCCTGATATAGTTGCAGGTCTCTTGGAGAACCTTGG
>JANSVB020000169.1:270385-280653 GCA_025504935.2 Erythroxylum haughtii | reverse complement strand
AGACAACCGCTCGCTCAAGTCATCCACCTCCCTGTGTAAGTTCCTGATATAGTTGCAGGTCTCTTGGAGAACCTTGGAAGCTGATACCTGAAGCAACAAAAGTCAAACCCAATTCGCTACAAGTCTATCTTTTAAACGAACCCTCCCTTCCTTCACCTTTTTACCGTCATTGTGGAGATTTCAACTTATAATAAGAAAAAGATGAGATTAGGGATGTGCACCAATTTAGGCAACAGTAAGAGTTTGGTCCAACTATACACAGTTAACTATTTAGGTCAATAAGAACACGAAGACCTATGAAAATATTGTCCTTGATGTCCGGTTCACATTTCAAACTATCTGAAGAAAGCAATTATTATAACTGTAATACACCGTTGATCATGTGTTACAAGTTCTATGCTTGCATTGTGTTTTTATTATTTTCCCAACTTTGTCTTCTACCTCCATGTGGAATGATATAGTTGGCGTACTCCCACCGGTAATATTCCAGGCCAAGAGCAACAAAAAAAAAGGGCTTCACGTAGCCATAGTTTTAAGTGCATAACATGAGTACTTAAAGGGGTGACTTAAAATTAAGTACCTTATCAGAGCGCCTGACTCGAATTTCAGGCAAAAGTTGACGCAACTTGGAGACAAGCTCGATGATCTGATCATCAGTGATCCTCGGAGCACTACTTGATTGCCTTGATCTTCTGCTAGACATCTTGCACCAAAAGAGTGTATATAGGTCTGTTTTCAAGCTAAAGCCACAGGCTATGCTCAAACTATGAGAGAGGAATTAGCTAAAGCTCCAAAGGGGAAGATATTACAGTAGCTATAGAAGGCATCTAAAGTTAACAAGGGTAGATTGGATGGAGAAAAGAGAGCAGGGAAGAAATGGAAGAAGGGAATTGTATGTTGGATAAAAGAGATGTGGAGAAATGGAGAAAGTGATAAGAGAGTTATAAAGAGAAGGACCACAAGCAAGGAGAGAGAGAGAGAGAGAGAGAGCGTACAATATCAATAGACAGCGATGTTGGATGTGAAGAGGACAAGTGCATTGGAGAAAGAAGTGGACTAGTTGAGGCTTGAGTGTTTTAATTTGAGAGAGAGCATATACACCTTATGCATGTTCCCAAGTTGGGGTTTGATTTCAAGTGCGCTAAGAGAGTGTGTTTGTTTTTGAGCTAACAAAGTGGGCCTTCATGTGCATGTCTCAATACACAATACCATGTGATCATAGGACATTGATCCTCTCCAATCAGGGCCTTTTATCACTGAATTTTATAAAACAAAAACAATCGCCCTTTCCCCACACATTATATATATTTATTTATGTAGCAGCATCAGCTGCTGCCAGTACTAGTACCCTCAACAGTACTGTTATTAACTCCAATTCTTATATATTTAGCAAGTTGTGTTAACCGTAACCCCTTGACAGATATGCCTACCTTCTTCTTATTGGTCAGTATCAGTCTTCATTAGTCAGTGTTCATGCTTTTTATAAACTCTGAAAAACTAATTAAGCACAAAGTACAACTGCGACTTAATATGTTAATCCATTCAAAATCCTATAGTCCAATTAAAATTTTTAGTATTAGATTAAATGTTGGTATGGGGTACTTTGTGTAACACAAACCTGTACGATCTTAGCCTTGATATTATAAAAGAAATTATTTTCTTCATCCTTGTTTGGGACACAAGTACGTGATTGTTTGCAAACCTTTCATCCCTCACCTCACATGCTCTTTCTTTGGCATACACGACATGACACGTGTCATGTCTTGCTCTGGAACATTTTATATTAGGGGGAAATTTCTAAAACGGGCATGCCAGCTTATGTAGTTTTCATGTGCCTATCGATGTCACGTGATTTAAGATAATCTTCTCTGCTTGGCTTTTTACAACACAACTGCAAATTAATTGTAATAACCACTCCATCACAATCCCATTTAAACTCCTCAAGCTTTTAATTATATATGTTTCCCAACTTGAATTTGAATAATGTCTAGATCTGTACGTACTTGAAGTTTCTCTGCTGCCTGTTACAGTACAATGTTGACTAGGCACCTTGTTTTCCCGTCAACATCCAACAAATCTTGGACTGGGATTATGCATATATTATATATATGTCGTTGATGCTCAAAGGTCAGGTTTACTTGGACGCTATTCTTATTTTGTGAGCTTTAATATTATTATATGACAATTTCTGATGGTTGATGAATTAAGCAAGTTGAGAAGGCTTGTACCATGTATTATATTTTATTATTTAAGCATCTTTTGTCATTTTGAAGATTAGAAAACAAAAAATACATGAGACTCAGATTTCCTTGTCTGCCTTGTCCCACAATTCTATTAATTATTTTTCTTGTATCTCCTCATGTGAGTATGAGAGACAAAGAGCAAGAAGATGGCAGAAGAGAAACAAGAGCATCAATCTAGAGTTTTGACGCTATTTTATTATTTTTCTTGTCAGGGATCACATTAGGGCCGGTTAACACATCACTTCAGCATGTACTTACCTTAGGGTTAAGAATGTGGGTGTAGAAAGTCAATGTAAAAAATCATACACCATCCCCTGATCGCTTACTAGCTAGTTATTTAGAAAAGGGACCAAACCCTATAGTGTCATTAACTACAACTCTGATATGGTACCATTGCATTTGTTAGTCCATGTGAAAATGGGAGAATTGACCAAACCATATTCTGTCATTAACTGCTAGAGCCACCTTACATGTTAGTCCATGTGAGTTTTTTTCCGAGTAAATCAGGTAGTAGAGCTAGCACATCACATATCCATTTATAGAGCATGATGAAAGACATGTAATTTTTCACCAAAAACCACAGATCGATGCTCTTCCCTTCCCTCTGGGTCTGGGACCAAATCAGTAGCAGTTTGCCACCATGTCTAATGGGAAATACGAATGCTTTTCTATTGTTTCTAAAAAGTCAGTTTTCTTTTCCCAGTTTCATTGTCTTCCCATCTCAAGTGTATAAGATGGAGTTTTTAAGCCAAAAGGAGGCTACTAAATGAGTCTGGTAGATGTGTTATCATGATTCAGTGGACTCCTACATCTTGAGTAAGAAGGCCTATCGAGTTTTTTATGTTGGTTCTTTTTGATGCATAACTAAAGTCGCTGCTTGACAGATGGGGTGTTTGGTCAGGCAAAGCCAGGAATTGTGGCAAATTCTAGCAAATGCAACCTTTTCATCAACTTCCTTTACCAAATTTAGAAACATCAGTAAATTCCTATGGTACCACTTTTTGACCATACATACAATCACCTCCAAGTTTACAGCATGTTATGGGATCTTTCAGGATTTTAAAATAATCACGTCCATTTATACCGTTATATGGGACAACCATAAGAGACATGGGATTAGGTCCACAAGCAGTTGATTAAAACATTCCAATTGGATTCGCAAATATTTAAACCGCGCGCAGAAGTCAAATCAATTGAAATAATTTGGTAAAATTCTTTAGTTTGAATGAAAAGGAAAAATCGAAATCGATCAAACGGTACTGCTGATTATGACTCAAATATCTCTTAGGCATACGACATTAATTAATATGTATTTAAGTCACAGAATGTTAAAAGGGCATTAGAAATTTAGAATCCCCCCCGACATACAATAAATGATGTTTTAACACATGCACCAACTTTGTTGACATGTAAGTTGATCTTTAATTGTTACTTAACTGCTTTATCCTCTGTAATTATATATGGTTTAATGCCATTTCTCAACTACCTTCTCTTCTGTACCACACGCTCGCTTGCCCACTTCAAAGTAATAATTTGTCGGCAGTAAGTCAAGAAAATCAATACTTATTACTTTTGCTCAAACGTGTTCATGAATTGAAACATATAACAAATAGAGTACTCATTCCTAATTGACCCGAAATATAATTAATATCTACTTGTCTTTAATATAGCATGAGGCCAACGGTCTAACTTCTTCAGAATTTGGTTAAATCTTTTCGACAAAATGATGGTCCCTGACTATAGTTCAGTTACCACAGACAGTTAGTCTCAACGTTAGGGAAATTTTTGTGAAGAATTAAGTTAAATCTTCGTGGGAAGAAAATACAGTATCTATGCTTACCAACAAAATTTCCCTCCCTGCAATCTCAAGTCGTCTAACAGAATTGCTACATATATATATATATATATATATATATTTTGAGATTCTCGCTTAAAAAACTAAGGAGTACTCAACTTTCTTTCGTCAAAAAGAAGGGTCTTGCTGGTTAGTTAATGCAATGATTGACAAAAACTAAAAGAGAAGGCACGCATGCATGATGGACTTCTAGAGAAGCTTACAAAGTTAATATATTGGTTGACCACATTGGCAAGTGTGCTACTCTCATATGATGAGAACAAAATCAGCCCCGTTGGAATTGTTTTGTACTCATTTTGGAGTTGCTCAACTTCAAATATCTAATCAATATGTTTCTCATTCAAACAACTAATTACTGTCTCAAACATGGAAAGCAGCGAAATTTTATAACAACACCATTATTTCAAATGAGAACAGAAACTTTGTTTTTAACCAACCACATAGATTCATAATCTTTTCGGAATGTGACTTAGAAAAGATAAGCAGTGAATATTAAGTTTAACATCAGAAAATAATATACAAAAACTTAATGATTAACTAAATGGCGGTATAAAGAAGACCTCTATATATATTTTTTCATAATTAAAATAGCTTATTATCGAGAGTATAAATGATTTAGATAACAATTAAGAAAAGGGCAATTAGCTAGGTTTGGGTAAAAATTTAGGATTGTTCTATTAATTGCTTTTTTTATTTTTAATAAATTTAATGATGTGTAATATTTATTTTTTTATAAATGCTTACTTGTTAAAATGTTCTATTTATATAATAAATTTAAGTGTAAGATTGATGTCAAACTAATTAATTTCATAATAAATTAAAAGTTGGAACTTTTTTTTAATACTCTTATTAATTAAAACTAATATTAATTATTCATTATTTTACTCTACTTTCTTCAAACTAGGTTAAATTTCTTGTATTTTTACAAATTAGTGTTTCTCTATTCCCTATTTCTACAATTTTGATTTCATTATTGTTAAATCGTATTGAAAAAATGAGGAGACTTTTAAACACAAATCTTTATTTTCTAAATGAAAATCTATAGACTTGAAGAGATACAAGCTAGCTACATTAATTTGCCTTCAATCCACTCTGCGAACATAAGGTGTTGTATATTTAAATACTTCCCATCATAATCTAAATGCATGGGATCCATGCTTCTCTGCAGAAAACAAAGTCAAGAAATGAAAGCTTAAGCCAAAACGTACTGCTACTAGCTCATGCCCATATATACACTCCCTTGATTTTCACGCAACATATATAATTAATATAACATCAATGGCTTTTGGCGCAAAAGGCCAATTATGCTCATGATCGAACTAACTTGAATTTTATTAGCATCCACTCAACTCAATAAAGATGATACTTCATTAGTCCGTACAATAACCTAGCTATTCTCTTTTGTTTTCTTGATTTGAAAGAAAGCCTAGAAATAAGTTACTGGTTGAGACACCAACTGGGCAGGCAAATTAACATCATAAAAGGACAATATAGTCACCCAGAAAGCCTGGAAATAAGTTACTGGTTGAGACACCAACTGGGCAGGCAAATTAACATCATAAAAGGACAATATAGTCACCCACCTTAAGTCCAAACAATATAGGCTATCCATAAATATTTGGCTTTAGTTGGCATTTTATTCCCACGAAAAGACTCCCAACATTAAGTATTTAGATGGATATGGGTTTCATCCAAGCCCAAGATCATGTAGGAATTGGCTGGGCCTGAAATGGTCCTAAACTTAGGTAAAAGTAAAAACAAGTACGCTTTCATTTGTTTTATTATTTTCAACATAAGACTTACGTAAACCCGACTTAAATTAATAGTGTTAAAATGATTTGATAAAAATGGAATAAAAATTATTTTTAGTATTTCTACCGTTATAAGTGCATTATTTTTTAATACAAGAAAGATTATCTTTTACCTTGTCAAAATTAATAAAACTATTTTTAATTAGGAAAATAAAGGAAAAGATTGTTTAAAATAAGCCTTTTCAAAAAAATAAAGAAAATCCTAGTATTAGAACAAAAAAGTTTTAAGAGGTCAACTGTATGATGGGAGAGGAGTTGGGGTTGGAAAATAAAATAGAAGAACTGCAATTATAGGAGGGAAAGCTCAATTTATCAATAAAATTGTTGGCAGCAGCAATTGGAAAGGGCAAGAGGTACTTCTTGATGGACCCATCAGTGTACTCTTCCTAGGACCAATTGTGAAAACCAGTCTCAAGTTTCAAAGATTGACGACCCATTTGGCTTTTTATGACAGAATTCAGCACCAGAGAGTTTCAGTGTCTCTAAAGTTTTGCTGATGCCTTCCATTGCCTCATATCAGAATGCCAACCCCATAAGGCCAGAAAATGCTGGGATAGTACTGTCAGAAAAATGGGACCCCTTTCATGGCTACTAGACAATACTTATACTGTAGCCTCAACTCAACTTATACTTTGAAAACAAAAGCAAGACACTGCCAAGCTCAGAGTCAGAGAGAGAGGTCCTGAAATCTAATTAAGTAAGCCTATGCAAAGACAATTTAAGTTCTCGCATAACCCCTCAGTTGGAAGGTAAAATGATCCTGCTGTAAAAAAATTAACAAATCTTTGTAAAATCAACAAGTAAAGAGACAGCAAGAAAAAAATTAGTTCATGTTCTTTTCCGGAGGCATTTCCAGTCCACCCACATATGAAGAAATTATAACTCCCACACATTTTCTGCCATTTATCGTCAAAGTATTGTTGAGGCACATACGGCCGATATGAGGACTTTCACTGCCTAATATCAGCAAAAGTTGCAGGCGGGCTCATATAATGAGACTGAGACACTGCAGACTGACATGATAAATCACCTCTGCTATGATATTATCTTTCGAATCAACACTGTTTAATCCATTTTTCTTTAGGACCCCAGCACCAGGAATCTGTTTCTGCCTATGTTCTCTGCCACTTTTTTCCCCCCTTTTTTTCCTTCTGGAGTCACTCCTCTTTTTATTCACCGTGCACAGTGAATTAGAAGGTAGGAAACTTCTTGGCTTCCTTTATGACAGATCAATTACTGCGCCATCTAATCACTTAGATAAAAGGAAAAACATTAGTAACTTCAAAATCTATAGTTGATAGATAGCCAGCCGGGCCCTTTCCATGCGCATTCATGACCTTCACTTTTGAATTGCATGCGTTACTTTACATCTAATAGAACTTTAAACTCAACTCATATATTACTTTTCTAAATACAAAAGCAAAAGAAAAAGAAAAGGATGGTCTTTATCTCACACCAGCTTAACACATGCAATGGAAAGAGTGACCGTGATAACAAAAAAATACTTTCTATGGGTTGCTTTTTATGGTTACAATATTAAAGTAATCACTTACAGAAAAAGGTGGATGGAAAAGTTAATAGAGCACCAACAACCAGATGGATGATAGACATAACAGGCTTACGAACCATTAGATATATTGAAGATATAAAATTTTTCCTACCCCCATAAGTTGGAGTGGAGATGAGGTATTGGCAACATTTCATGAAAGTCCTCATATTTCCCATATCTACAACTGTCATCATCATTCCCAAAAAAAAAAAAAAAGGCAGAGGAAAAGGAAAATGGAAACATAAGGTTAATGGGACCCCAAACATAATTTACCAACCAACAAGGCCATGTTACTTCAAAGAAACCCCCCCTCCCTGCTCCCTCGCCCCTCCCCCTCATATGTGATGGTGCTGTAGCTGCAACAGTCTAGAATATGCGCTGTCAGGCCGGCTAACTAATTCAGAATGGCTGCCTTGCTCAATGATCCTACCATCTTGCACAACACCAATACTATCCACCCCTCTAATGGTGGATAATCGGTGAGCCACGAGCACTGTGGTCCGGCCCCTCATTAACCTTTCCAGTGCTTCTTGTAGGACACATTCTGATTCAGCATCTAGTGCACTTGTGGCCTCATCTAGTAGAAGGATTGTTGGGTCCTTGAGAACAGCCCTGGCAATGGCAATTCTTTGTTTTTGCCCTCCAGAGAGCTGAACTCCTCTCTCACCAACAGGTGTCTTGTAGCCATCCGGCAATGCACTTACAAAACCATGCACATTGGCTGCCCGAGCAGCCTCAATTACTTCAGCCTCAGTTGCACCATCTTTTCCATAAGCAATGTTATCAAATATGCTTGATGCAAATAGGGCTGGCTCTTGTTGCACCAATCCGATTTTAAGCCTCAGGGACTTCAAATTTAGTCTTCGAATATCCTTCCCATCAATCATGACTTTCCCTGCTGTTGGATCATAAAATCGTTCAATCAATGCAATAACCGAACTCTTTCCGCTCCCGCTGGCTCCAACAAGGGCCTGGCTTTGGCCAGCTCGTATTCTAAGGTTCAGGTCTTTGAATACTGGAACATCAGGTCGTGAAGGGTAAGCAAAATCAACATGTCTAAGTTCAATCTCCCCCCGGATTGATTCAACAGGTTCAGCCTCGGGATCATCAGGATCAATCTTAGTGGAACGGTCCAGAACAGAAAAGACAGAGCCAACAGCTTCACCACCCCTAATAATCTCTGGAGCGAGACTAACAGTTTCTGCAACTGAATTAGCTGTTACAACTAGTACCACAAAAACCTTAATAACCTTGGAGAATGTGGATGCACCCTTGCTAACTAGGTGAACACCGTACCAGAGAATGAGAGCTTCAGAGGAATACAAAGCAAGCTGAGAGAGGCCAAAAAGAAGGCCAGAAGTTTGGCTCCGACGTAAACTATGGAGTTGTGGAACCCGGAGTTCATGGCAGAATAAAGAGAGTATCTTTCCTTGAGCATTGAAGGCAGCAACAGTTCGGATGTTGCTCACTCCCTCACCAGCGATCATGCTGGTCTTCGCATGGGCCTTGGCTGTATCTCCAGCAAATCCTTTGAGAGAGAGTTGCTGCGGTGAACAATTTGTAAATGGAGTTAAATAAAACCAGAATGCATTAACATTAATGTCTGCATTTTAAATCAGCAAGATAAATCTAATCAATTCTTTACATTTGATTATATTTGTATAAAAACTTAAAAAAGAGTTCACATCTGCCAGGCGGGGTCCTGAGTTGGAGTGTTTCAAAGGCACAGGAGGGTACTGCAAGACCACACATCATTTGTTTTCTTATATTTTTATTCAGATACTGGTTAGGGTATGGTAAAACCTACAGATCGTTTTTATATAGACCAGCCCTGTATAATTACAGATCGTTTTTATATAGACCAGCCCTGTATAATTGCTGTTCCGTCACAGATGTCCCATGTCAATTGTGGCTTCCTTTATCTGTTGGTTTGAAAGACATGGGGCATCTTGGAAGAGATTGTCCGCTCAACTTTGAGGTGACCCCATGACCACGAGGTGGAGCCTTAGCAGGGTCAGTGAAAGCAACCCACCCCTACAGAGGACAAGAGCGACTATACACTTACAAGTACATACCCTCACTCAATGATTTTCACTTCGGGCCATTCACCAAATTAAGAGCAACCCCCATGCAAAGACAAAAGCGTCACTGTTTAGGACTTTTGTGTACCTAGATTCTAGAAACCCTAATTTATTCAATACTAGACCCAACCAACCTTGGCTGTCACTGCAAAAACTTATGAGCCTGTTGATTGCCAAACCCAGAAAAAACAAACAGATAAGAAAGATAAGATCCGCCCGAAAGTTTAAAAGATTCACGGGCCAAGAATTCCCTTGAAAGACTCGCCTGGTTGCAGATATAAAATAAAAGCACGAGTAACTAAAACTGACAATAATATATAGTTATTTCCCATGTACAGGGGTGCACTGTCGGTGGACCGTTGAAATCAGATGATGCAAGAAAAATAAACAAAGCAGAGTTCAAATTTTGACTGGGATAAGATTGCTAATCAATAAAAATATATATATATAAAAGATGAAGGCCTCTATATGCTAAATCTTGAAGGAACATAAAAATATTATGCACAGAAGGTGGGAGGAAGCACGTGGTGGTCAGATGTATGTGACAAGTTGTAGTTTTTAGCTTCTGTCGTTTAATGGGAAGTTAAGATTCCGAACATCAAAAGAGTAGGAGTTGTTTTGTTCAGTAAGAGTTCACCTCATCTGCCTTTCTTGTCGTTTAATGGGAAGTTAAGATTCCGAACATCAAAAGAGGAGTAGGAGTCGTTTTGTTCAGTAAGAGTTAACCCC
>JANSVB020000169.1:254724-268514 GCA_025504935.2 Erythroxylum haughtii | reverse complement strand
AACAAACATAGCAAAAGAATAGGTCATACTTTAATTGATAAATGTAAAGTAAAAGTAAAAGTAAACTAGTCACGTGTCATAAGATTTTGACTGTTCGCATTTAAGAAAAATGGTCTACTGATTACCCTCGTTAGGATCATAAAACCTCTCTATCAGAGTGACAACAGTGCTTTTCCCTGACCCACTACCACCAACGACAGCAACAGTCTTTCCGGCAGGGAAGAAGATAGAGAAGTCCCGAAATATTAAAACATCTGGTCTTGATGGGTAGCTGAAGGTCACGTTTTTGAACTCTATATTACCATTGATTTCAGTTAAGCATTTCCCATCTGATTGATCCTGAATTATGGAAGGCTTTTGCTTAATTATCTCCATCAACTTGTACCCAGCTGCTTTGCCTTTGCTAAAGGCCCCAAGATTTGAAAATGACTGCCCCAAACTCCTGTAACAATATAAATACGGTTATTATTATGGGGTATAATTCTGTTTTCTGGAGTCTAATTCATCAAATTTTAGTTTGATATTTACATGCCGCCAACAATGGCAGAGAAAATTGCCGTGAATGCCTTCCCTCCGTCAGTTTGTCCATTCCTGATAAACACACCAGCATACCAAAATACAAGTGCCCATGACATGCAAGCTATCCCGTACGTACATCCCAGCCCCAGACCTTTGGCCATTCCGGCCTTGTATCCAAGCTTTAAGGTGTTCTGTATGGAATCTGAATAGGAACTTAATGCCTTGCTTTCCCCAACGTACGAGTATACAGTCCGAACTTGTGCAACAGCCTACGGAAAGCAGAAAACTTCAAGCATATTAGTTGTCATTTATTTTAAAATCCGTTTGCAGGGTCTTATCAGAGACCAGCTTTAAATTAAAAATCCATAAAACACAATTGAAAATTATAAAAAATACAAAAAGGCCAATTCCCCTTTAAAAAGTTGCACATGCCTAAGCATGATTTGATCCACAAAGGGCCACCATTTCTTGCAACTTTCCAATGCTTAATAAAACAAAAGAACTCACATGACATTAAGGCCAGCTGTGTTTTATATTTTATTAGTCCATTAACAGAGCCAAGCAAGATAAGGACATAAATTTTACTGAAAAAGCAGAACCATAGCGTTAACTCAAGAAAGTATGATATAAAAATGGCATCTTTAAAAACAAAATAAGCAACACTTTTATGCCGTTCAAGGCACTGTGGTGAAATTTGTGGGCAAATCAACTTTACCTGCTCAGCGATAATCCCAGCTTGTGCGTAAGATTCGCGGCTCTTTGAAGTGAGGCCAGTAAGAGTGTATGCGTATAAGCCCCCAGCAAAGGCTATTCCAGGTATCACTGCTATACTTAGTAGAGCTAGCCTCCATGCTGACACAAAACCAACCACTAGCCCAGCAAGGAAAGTTGACAAGTAATGTATAAAGTTCCCCACCTAAAACACCCAAAATATATTAGAAAGCTTGAGGAAACAGAAAGAATGATACTTTCGTCAACCTAATGCTTAAAATTGGTGATGATTTGATTGGTCGAGGACCCAGATCTTCAAAAGTCCAAACTCGGACCTTGGTACATGTTAACTAGGATCTGCTAACATGGGCCGTCAAAGACAAGGATTGACCATTGAGTTGAACCCCACATTAATGGGCAATCAACAATTCAGAAATAAGCATGTTTGCACATTAAAGCAAACAAAACACTAGATATTACCTCCTCATGCATAGAGTACAAAAACAAACCCAAAAAGAAATAAAAAACAATGAAAATAGAAATAGAGTACTGTTACTGAAAGAGTAAAGTAGAGAGAAGTATGAAAATGAAAGCAGGAAGTGAGTAAATGAGGGGCAGACAGGCATAACAAGCCAATAAAGATAACCTTCTCACTAATGGCATCTTGGACTAGGAGGGTGTCTGTGGAAACGCTAAAGACAATGTCCCCCGTTCTAGCATCCGTGTCAAAGAATCCAACGTCTTGTTTCAAAACCGCCTCTAGGTACTTCTTCCTCAAGGTGCTCACCTGCCTCTCTCCAGTGTACATCCAGCATGCAATCTCTGAAAAACCAACAATCTGGTGTTATTTTAACATCATACATAAGGAAATCATGTGAGAGGGCAGAGCACATGTAGAGATTGGAGTTAAAAAGTTTTTTGACAAGTATTAGATAACGTTGAAAAGGGGTTGCTTGAAATTGACAAGTGAAGGGAGAAGAGGACGAGAGAGAACACTTCCATGGACCACATGGGTTAAGTTTCAAACAACCTAATCCTATATGAACTGGGCACATCAGTCATATTTATCTGAGCTAGCACGACATTTGCGTGATTCACTAGATAACAAAACAAAAACGGAAGTAGGAAGATAGAAAGTTGACATACCTGCATATGATGATAAGCACACAACAAGACCAAGATACACAAAATACAGCGCATACTGCATTCACCAGAAGGAAAAAAAGAAGAAAAAAAACAGAAGTAAAAGATCTCAGATCTAACGTTAACATAACAGAAAAGATGGGAGAATAGAAAGGGCAAGAGCTTAGAGTAAAAGAACAAACCTTGGAAACTTCATGGGTCATTTTTTGCAAATCGGATTGGTTCTTGCCAAACCCGTTAACCATTTCACCGAATAACAGGAAAAAGAAAGGCATTGAAGAGCCGTGAATAATAGCTCCTATGCTACCAGAGATCATGAGTAGCCAATCATACTGGTCAGCAAAAGAGAAGAGCTGATAAAATGGCAAGCTTTGTTCTTTCTTCTTCTCTGCCTCTGGCAATGATGCCTTTGTCTCTGTTGTCTCTGCCATTATGGCCCAAGGCCAAGCTCCCTAGCAGCCACCCCCTAAAAAACAAAAGACAAGCTTCTTTGGAGTGGATGGACTCGAGAAAGGGTCCAAAGTCAATCCTGAGTGATAGTAGTTTGTGGGTTCATTGGCATTGAAGAAGAGATCTGAGCTATGAGAAAAAAGTGCATGGAAGCAGTGAGAGAAAAAGGACCTAGGAAGTAGAGAGAAAGAGAGAGAGTGTATTGGCTTGGAAGTGTGGAAAGTGAGAGTATGTTGGACTAGTGGTCAAACTGAAAGAAACGAGGAAAGGAGAAACAAGTTTTTTGACGGGAAGAGAAGGGTCTTTATAGTGGAGAGCTTTACCGTCATATAAAAATTCTTTTTTTGTTAATTTTCTTAATGTCTGGTAACTGGAATCTGGTTTTAACTCTGTGGGGTATCCTACTCCTACCTGTGCTTGTCTTGATTTCTGTGCCTCAAGTTTTGCGCCTCCTAATATTATAATACCGTAGAAATTACTTTGTCATCTAACAAAGCATAGCCATTGAAAACGGCTGGCGTCTTGTGTGTTTATTCTTCTCAGTCACTCAGGCTTGGTTTTGTTTTAAAAAAATATGCAAGTGCACAAGTTAATCACAACTTATCACACCCATTCATTGTCATTGGTAATGGTGCTTAATAAGTTGCCCTCTTTTACATGAAAACAATTAATAGTTGCCTTGATTATGAACTTGTAAAAGAAGGCAAAAAATGTTGCAGTAAACTGACATTACATGAGTGTTGCAGCTTCTGTTTTCATCTCATAATAATTCGTCTTTCGCTTTTCCTTTTAGTAAGCCGTTTTATATGTGACAGAACAGAAGGGTCATCTTGAGACAAGAAAGTAACTTACCAACAAGGAAGAAGAGAGAATCAACCAAGTCCTACGTACTCCATCCCATTTTCCACGGAGAATTACGAATTATAGGATTGGGAGAACTCAAATTGCTCCTTCGTTTTGATTTCCTTTTCAGGTAACATGCACTCGCGCTAGGCAATTAATACAATCTAATTAAGGCTCAACCAACCACTGGTATGGTATCTGCCAATTTTTTTAAAATCAATATTCCAAACAAATTTCCAACATATGGATTGATATCACATGTTCTATTCCATGGATGACGCTAAACTGCAAGTACAAATAGTGGTTTACTGGAAACCTAACGATCCACAATCAATCATCTTCAAACAAAATTCCAACATATTCAGTAATGAATAAGTGTAACAAGCTAGCTATTCTTGGTATCGGCCATTTAGCATTGGCGTGGGAAGATGTTTCCTGGAATTGGTCCTATCCAGTTGCCATTCTAACATTGTCGCAGTCTGCTTCCGTATTTAGGGGAAGCATTCATGTCTGCCTGTGCAGACCAAACCACGTTAGCACACACATAGTACAACAAATACTCGTCCGAGTAGCCATCAAAAAATATTATGCAAAATAATTCATGTTTATAAAAAAAAAAAGCCTCGTTTCATCATTCCTTTTATTTCAATTTCTTGTTTTAAATAAGTTATATGAATAGTATTTGGGTTAAATATTAAATATATAGTTGATATCTCCTTTTTTTGTTTTGGAGAATGGCATTAACGGAAATTTTTTTATATTATATATAAAAAAAAACAAAACAAAGGCTCCAACAAACCATAAAGTACTTGAAGTAATACGACAAGCAACAGTTTATGGCAATAAGAAAATTCACATGTCCACAAGATATGAACTAGGACAAATCATTATCGCACCCAACACATGTACCCACTTAAGTTTGCAAATAAGCTAGGGTTCATGGAAATGGAATTTACTAGACAATTAACAAAGGGAAACTAGCCATGTTAGGAGTAGGTGAGATGGCCAAATCAGCTGAACGTTTTCTCTCCCGTCATTTCAAATTGAACCTTAGTTTTATCTCACATTTAAATACCAAATGTATGTCCAAAAATAAGCCTCCCAAACTATTCTCACCAATCCTACTCCTATCACCATCCACATATCAATCACTTATCTTCTTTTGTAATGCGTTGATATGCATGATGCAAACAAAGCCTTGTGACAGACAGTCTTTGGAAGCTAGTTTTGGGGTTGATGAAAGTTAGCATGCCTCAAATTAATTCTCTAGCATTGACATCACATAGCAACTAAAGATAGGATAAATCAAAGATTGCTATACTTCTTAAATACTCTGATTACTGTCATTAATAGACAATGATAAATTTAGGGTCCTCATGTGCTTGGCATCGTCTTGGAAAATGCGTCATCTCAGCTTGGACTCTAACTAATCCTTGTATGCCACATTTAACAACAAAAGCCTTGTCTAGCGTGGTGCTTAATTTCGTTTTCAAGTAGGTTTGAACTTCTTAAATCATCTCATAAACCCCGTCCTCTACTCCTATAAACTTTCGGGGATGGTGACATCCATTTAAGGAATCTCTTTACATCTATAGCTGACAAATGCTAGTAATTAGTCAAATTAGGAATCATAAACGCAAGTATGAGTAATTTATCTAAAAGGTTAATTAGCTCGAATTGGTCACAATTAGTTGGGAAATTGGTGGGCTAATTCTTCGACAGGCAAGCTAGGGTGTTCGTGTGTTCCCTTCGGCCCCCTATGGCTACAAAAGTTAAGAGGCTAAACGTATAAAATCGAAAAGTTATAACAAAACAAAGCCTATTTGTTGTTGAGCTAAGAGTATTTTTATAAATGGAGATGAAGTGTATTTGATGGTGATGTAGCGTCTTTTGGGAACATTAGATCCGCTTTGACGACTAGTTTAGCCTTATAGCTTATGTTTTAATAACATGAATGTACTAATCCTGGCATGTGATGTGTCACTAGAAACTATGGTTTAGGTTGAGTTCAAATGCTGGCAGTGGAGCCAATCTAGAGCAGCCAAAAGCACACATTCCAACCCTTTCTTGGCTGGGCCTGGGAGTGGAAGGTGCAACTCCAACTTTAATCAATGATACGTGATAAGGATGTAAACTTTAGTCAAAAGATGGCAATCAAGGGTCCATATCGAACTAAAAACAGATTAAAATAACAATGAAAAACATTGGTAACATGAAGAACTTATAGAGAAACGAACTTAATTAGTCACCAAATGAGGGCCAAATCTAAACCCAGGGGTATCAATGGAGGTCACAGAAACCATAGACATGGACCACAAAAAGGTGTGGAGAGTCTAAGTCATGATCAAAGTTATGGACCACAAGTAGGAGTTTGTGTTCTCTTGGCTGCGCTTGCTAGCTATAAACTGATATCTGCTCTGCATTTTCCACCTAAACCATGATCATTTGCTTGATACAGCTTGATATGGAGATCCCTATACATGTAATGGCCTACACATCTCAACAGTTTATATATAGTTAAATTATTGTTTGCATACTTTATTGATGATAGGGTAGGAACACTGCATAAACCAATTTAGGGTAATTACTCATCGTCTCTTTTTTTGTCCACTTACTCGTATTATTCACATAATCTTTATGCTTTACTACTGCAAGTTGATTAGGAGAAATTCTCCCTTGTTATATGCAACTCTGCAGTATGGGACTAGATTTCTTTATTGTTATACTCACATCAAGTTAATTATGAGAGAAAAAAGAGTAATGTACATGCCATCTGAATTAAAACTCACAGGATCTTTTTTTTTTAATTTTTGTAGGCTTTCATGTTATCTAAGTACTAGAATCTGCTGTCATGACCACAATTTCCTTGTCATCAAACAAAACACGTCAAAGAAAAACCCTACCAATTACCATAACCACATCCACATGGAAGTATATATGGGGCATCGCTTTATTGTACGCTGAAATGGTAAGATAATCATGATTGGGTATTGAAACTTTTCTTAAAAGGAAATCAAAATCGTTCCTTAATATCAGGAGATTGGTGGGTGGCCTCTCTGCAATCCTCCCCATAACTAGCCAGTGAGTGGACCTCAAGCAGTCGTAATCTTAATTATACAACCACATAATCCATCTGTGCCTTTTGCTTTCTTCCCTAATCATTCTTTAGATAAAGAGCTAGTAATGATCAAAGCAAGCATGAAAATGGGGCTGCTTTTTGACATGCTAATTTTTAATTTGTAAGTTTGGTATGTGCTTAGAACTTGGAGATAGCATGCATGTCTAGCTCCTGGACCAAATAAATAAGAAATTAAAAGTCGTCCACATTTAGTGTGAAAGTAGAACTAACTACTCATTGCGCAGTTGAAAGTGCCTTTACATTGAGGGTGTAAGTTTAATTATACAATAGACAAAATGATGTTAAACATAAATCTCTCATGCCAATACGCAATTAATAGCAACCGTACGTTAAGGGCTTCAGCAGTAAAAGTTCTTATGTAAATTACTTGAATTTTACTAGAAATTAAATCTTTAATTTAAAGAAAATTAATTCTGAATAGTTTGTTACATCTGAAAATAATGAATTAATACTATTCAAAAGTAAAATATAAATCATAAATCATTCAACTTATAGAACAGAATTTATTATACAAGAACACTCCATCGAGCTGATGCTATAGTTCCAGCTATCGTCATTTCAATATCTTGGGCATTATAATTCGATCTACAATCATTTCAATATCTGTGTCTTTTTAGCGTGCTCGAATTCATGTAATACTTATGATACAAATATCATGCCATGAAGACTTCAAAAGCATGTTTTAAGATGTACAGCTCCTATAAAAGAAGATTAGAAAAATTAAATAAAACTTGACAATTATTGAAAGAAAATAATACTAAGGAAATTAACAAACAATTACCAAATTTCAAAAGTAACATAGGCTAGCTAGGGTTTCAGAGGAAATAAAGATTTATTTAACATAATTGAAATAATTAAAATTGTGATTAAGGAAACTCATATAAATTATATATATATTATTAATATTATATTACGTGTAGAATAAATTAATTAACACAGTTGTATAAATAATCAATTCCAACATATACTAGAGAATGTAGCACTATGGATATCAATAACTAGGGATTCTACTCTCTTAGTTTTACTTAATGAGAAGATGTTATGATTGATATTATTCTAAGGCCTCAACAACTGAATTAACGTTTCAAAGAGAGCTATGAGATTTGTTTGTGAAAAAAAGATAGCAACAGCAATTCATTTGTGAAGACACAAATTTTATTAACGGGCCTAAAGTCCATTGGGCAGATGCAGGCTTTTATACAAACTCAATAGGCTTGTTTGTTTCCCAGGTTATTTTAGATTTATTGAAGCCCAATAACGAACAGTACAGATTCAAATTAGATGAGGGGCAAATGGGCAATGGCAAGAATCAAGCCCAAGTGGACAAACCATTTCTTGAGTTTCTAACTGGGGTTTTTGGAATTGATCCGCTCATCGAACATCTCTTTCTTTGTGGGTCAAGATGATTGCGCTATGAATTACTCCAATCTTTTCAGTATACTTTTACTTACAAAATATTTTTATTTTTAATTAACCACTACAAGTACAAATAATTATTTAATCACTTATAAAATATTATTCACGCTAGATTTCATCATAAACTAATAAATAGCATTACAAGAGGTTCAAAACAAAATTTATTAAAATATTTGTTTGTAACAAAGCTAAATCCCAAGTAGGCTAGCTGCAGATCATCTAATTTCAGCCTTTAATTATACCAATCATAGGTATAATAATATGATTGTGTATTGTGTTGAAATAAGCCCACCTCAGGCACACGTAACGTAACCCAACCTCAAATATTATCTATTTCCGTTATCTTATTATATTTCTCTCTTCTATCCTATATTGAAAGAATGAATGAATCCTCATGAAACATGATATCAGGAATAAGCGGTCGGTTACCCACACACACCTTACCACTTCTCATCATACATAACATAAAGGGCTAAAAGAGGATTGTGATTTTTTAACGGCAACAGCTACCAAATGCAAAGGTCCTTCACTGTACATAACCACTTACATGTAATGTAATTATTGCCTCCTTTCCACCTAATCCTAATTTGACTACTGTAGTGCGTCCTAAACTTTTCTAAGTAAGAAATTACCAAACCATTAATAAGCTAAAGAAAACATGCACATTCCACTACACCACTTTCATGCCTAAACCTAATCCTCAGCTCCTCCTTATTTTCTTTTTGTTAACTCTCTCCTGCCCAGACCCAGAGAAACGCATTCCACAAAGCGATGCCTTCAACATGCCGGATCCTTTCAAAAGACAAAAACAAATCAGATATTAACAAAATGAGAAGTGGAGTCCCTCTTAGCGTCAAGAAATAGACGTCTTTGGTCTCATCAAGAAAAAAGAACCAAAGGTACAACGCGTCGATTTACGAACCTTTAGTTTTGATTACTTCAATGATTGCGGAGGTTGCACCACTCTGAGAGGCGAGCAAGGCAACACCTGCCTCGGAAAGAACATTAGTCGCCTGAGCTGCAAAATATTACCCAAACTTCCATTGTCCTTGTTCGCATAATTCCACCCCTCAGTGAAATCTTCTCCGAGATGCGAGTCCTCTTCCTTTATTCTCAGCACCTGACTATGCATAAACCCTTCCTGCTTCCACTTCCCCACCACCATCGACGATTCTGAGTTCTCAAAGGCACACCGATCCTCCATCACCATCGACGGCGATTGATCCATGGACCTGTGAGGCAACACGAAATCTTTGTAGTTGGGTTGAAATTGGAGTCGACCTTGGGCAGTTTCTTTCACTGTCATGCTCTTGTATATATATATAGCTCCAAGAAAGAGAGAAGGAAAGAACAAAAGGAGCCTCGCCGATCAGGTACGTCCCGTGTAACGCTACAACTAACAATAATTGCAATATAGGCTTACTTGGATTATTATTATTGTTATATATGTATATATACACGTATATAGTATGGAGTGATCTTAGACGGTGCGTTTTGGTGCCATTAGGTGGCTTACATGACTTGGCTTATTTGTATGCGGATTGGAAGTGTTGGAAAAAATAACACGTGGCAAGAGGGCGAACGAAACACCATCACGTGTTGGACTTGTTGGGACATGTGGGATGAATATAATTCGGAGTCTACTAAAACCGTTGCCGTTTATTCGGAAAAATATCTATTATTGGGATTGGGATGCAGCTAAATCAAATATGTTTCTTTAATAAATTAAAATGAAATGGTGGGTATTGGGGTGGAGGAAGTTGATTGGATACGGGGGTGTGTCAGAATCGACTTAGAGGGTTGGATGATTTTTGTAATTAAGTAGGATTACGATTGTTAAAATGACGTGAACGTGGCAGAGCAGGAGCGTTTTGATTGTGACCGTCGGTGGATATCGGGGAACAAGTGGCGTCAAACTCGACCTTACTTATATGAGGTTGACGCATGTCAAACTCGAGTTTTGAACGGAGCCGAAGTCTGGTCACAAGAAGCGTGAGCAAATATTGCCGGGTAGGCCCAAGTATAACGTGACGTGTCAGGCCAGAATTGAGTTCGGGGAGAGAAGGAGCATTCATAATCGACTGGTGTGCTAAGAGGCAAAACTAGCTACGAAAGTGCAGCTGAGGTGTACAACCACGGGCCTAGATTCAACAAACACTATTAGCAGCTTGATTCAATTCCGACAGATGTCTTATGCACTCAATTTCATTAACTAAAAAACATTAAACATACATTCATAGGCTCTATCAAATCCGTTATAAAATCCAAGCTGCAGATAGACTTCAACCATCCTATGCTTTACTCCTCATCCTCTTCATCTCCGTCTCCACCAGCAGCCTTCTTCGCTGCGGCTCTCATGTTCTTTCTCTTCACTCTTCCAGGGCGCCCACCTCCGAATGGACTTGTAAGCGAGAAATCAATATGCTTTTGAGAGTCAACCCTTACCATGAAGGATGGCACGTTAACAACCTGCCTCCCAACCCTGATGATGAAATCAGGACAAAGTTAGCATTTAAGAAAGCAAGCAACATATATTCCACAGAAAGATAAGAACAGACATACATCATGCATATAATGGATCCAAATCTATGGACTGATACAAACATTGCTGGAAACCAAAACTATTCATTGCAGTTCTCTAAGACTCGATATAAATGAACAATCACTATAATCTTACCGCTGGTCATATATTTGAATTCATCAAATTTTAACTCAATTAGAGTAGCACCAATAGTTGCGCAACAAATTCCATACAAACTTCAAATAAAGCAGTCATTGATATTTCTACAGAAGATGCAATTTTACCTTATATGTCTTTGTCTAATAAGAACACGGGCATGATGGATGGACTTCGCCATACCGGACTTGAACACAAGGGTCTGAAGTCGGCGTTCCAGGAAGTTCTCGACAGTGAGCGCCAAGACATAATCAAGCTTGTTCTGGCTCTCATCCAAAAGACCATACCTATTCATCCTGCGAAGAAGGGCTTCACCTTCAAAAATACGCCGTGGATCTTTCTCATCTAGAGTGAGAAGCATTCTAGCCGCATTACGGATTCGGCTCAGAGCATACTGCACTCTCCACAACTCCCTCTTGCACCGCAGACCATATTCTCCAACCAGCTTCAACTCAGCATCCAAGCGTTCTTTCTCATATGGACGTCGGGGCTTCTTAAAAGTCTTCCCATCTAAAATCCACGAGTTAATGCATTCCAAGTCAAACCAAAACGTACTAAAAAATAAAACTTTCCTAACATACTGATGAATATTGGCCAAATTTATTCTGTTGAACTTCCTAGTCCAAGAACCAAAAGAAAAAAAAATAGTTGAAACTTGCTAAGAAATGATGATTCAAAGACTCATACAGGCAAACATCAAATATTTTTCCCCACAAACCCAGCAAATTCTTCTATTTTGGTTTCCTCGACAACAATAATCAGATAGACAACAACATTACATAACTTCAGTTAATACAATACAACCTTATGACAATCAAGGACTCATTGCAACTAAAAGACCAATCAACAGAAACAAAAATTCCCTCACTTTAAATCTTAACTTTCAAGAACCATCCTCAACACACTTTACATTCTAATAAACTGGATTTAAAATTACAGCAACCAATGTATACCTACAAAATGACATGATATTACAAATAATTTTTTTTCCTAAAGCAGCTGCATTGCTATCACTAGTATAACATCAATTGCTTATGCATACAGTAATTGCAGCTAAGTAGACCTAAAGCGCAATCTATCTCAAAAAGCAAGATATATCCATAAATCCAGCTAAGGAATAAATACTCCCGTACAAGGATTAAACAGGTCATATGGAAAAAGTAACTCGTAAGAAAACGCAAAAAGGGACGAATAAAATAGTAGTAGAAGAAAGAGAAACAACAGAAAGGGGGACTTACAATTCCTGTAGAAACTGACGTGAACCATGGCTCCGCCGGTTTGTGTTCAGAGGGGAGAGGAAAACAGGAAAGAAGCGGCGGGCACAATGGAACCTTTTTATAGGTGTTCTGTAACACCCTCACATTAAACTAAAACCCTAGTGTGTTCAGGCCTTTATAAAACTTTTTGGGTTATCAAACAATATGCAATATTATTCTAATTTTTAATGTAACGGAATAAGATATAATTAATGTAATGAAAAAAAAAAGAAGAAGATTTTTATATTATATCTTATTCTATCGCAAACAACAAAAATGAAATAAATTTTAAATAAAAATTTAGGATAAAGCATACAATTATAAACAAATTTTTATCATATTACATTATAAACTCTTCTTTTAAACAATATTTTACTATATTATATTATCAATCATTCTATTCTTCCGGATAATAATTTTATAATATTATATATATTTATATTTTATTCCATTAAAAATTAATTTATGATATTAAAAATTTTGCGTTCAACTAAAAATAACCTAAGTAGTATCTTGATTGAGGTTGGAGTTTCCCATGATAGAATAATATATTCATTTTGGTTTATCTTAGGTGGCTCTAATTTTGAGTTTTATCATAAATTCTTAACCTTTTACTCCATATTTATGAACATAAATATTTGTTTTTTGACTTGTTAGATAAACCAATTTAGTTTGATGCAAATAGCTCAAACATATTATGGTTTTCTTAACTTTTGTTGCCTAATTTTAAAAGATTAGTTGATAGATACTGCTCAAATGCGCATTAATATAATGCCCAAATAATTTAATTCTACCATTATTTATTCTAACATGTTACATTATTATATAATTTTAATATATAAACAAATATCAGGGTTATTTTTAAATTCGTAATCGAATTTAAGTTTTGAAATGTATATTTTATTTAAAAAGTTAAATTTTGTTATATTAATAATATGTAAGTTAGAATAGTAGAAGTGAATAAGTAAAATTAGTTAGTAAAAATTTGGGATGAAAATTTAAAAAAATTAAGAAAATGTACAGGGTAATGTATTTGTTATAAATGTATAAAATATATATATATAAACTCAAACAAAATAAGTTAAAAATAAATTAATATTATGTAATTTAAAATTTTGTGATAAAGTTATTAATATTTAAATTTTGAAATGTATAATAAGAAAAGAATTATAATATAATTATTAAGAATATATAAATTTGAATATTAAATATGAACCGATGAAATAGTTAGTAAAAAATTGGAATAAAAAAATTGTTAATAGTAACTATATAAACAAGTAAATCATAATTAAATTATATTATGAAAGGATTAATAACAAAATTTCTATTTATTAATTAACAATAACTAAAAAGTCTTAAAAAAAGCAAAAACTAAATAATATGCATGGTTGTTAGCTAACAACTAACAACTATGGAAATAAGTCACAACCATGACTACTATTTATATAAACTTAATATTATTATACAATACTTAATAATAATTAGGAATTAATAATGCACGGTTGTTAATAATACATACACTTAATATTAATTTATAGTAAGTAATAATATAATAATTTGTCACATTCGTAAATAGGTATATATATATATATTAAGATATTAATATATAAGACTAATTAATTATTATTATTAATTA
>JANSVB020000169.1:242501-253124 GCA_025504935.2 Erythroxylum haughtii | reverse complement strand
AGAAATAGATGAAGTATTGTGGGCATACAGAACCACACCGAACGGAGCCACAGGAGAAACCCCGTTCAGGATGACCTCAGTAGAGGTGGCATTGCATAATCAGAGGGTGTCGGGCTACGAAGGAGAGCGGAATGATGAAGCCCGCAAAGCGGAACTCGTCCTCCTTAGTGAAGACAGAGAAAGGGCAGCCGCTCGTTCGAAAACCATCAGGCAAAAGGCGACCAAATTCTACAACAGAAGGGTCAAGCCGAGCGGATTTTTTCCATTTAATTAAGCCGGCTGTGCAAAGTATATGGTCTTACTTCAATTGACAGAAAATTCACTTAAACTAGGAAAAAATAACTCAATTATTTTTAGGGATTTTGGTCAAGTGATTTGTTTGTTTGTTTTTTTTTTTCCAATTTAAACGCTGCTTTGCCTTTAACCCTAAAAGGAGACTACCAATGAGATAACTGGGCTCCAACTCCACCCGTGCCCCGATATTACTTTCCCGCTTTGCCCTAAACTGATCTCTGTACGCCCCGGTCTCCGTTACCTGACAACCAAAGCCGCCATCTTGTTACTCCTCTCTCCATAACTCGGTCATCCAAAGCCAGCATCTTGCTCCTCTCTGCTTCTGTAGTTGGGCAGAGAGAAGTAAAAGTTTGGATATTTTTGACAATGTCTGCCAAATGGCGGGCACTACAACACCGCCACCGATACACCTATAGTGCGGTGATCTTCCCAAACTCATATACCGATTCCTTGTCTCAGTCCCCTTTGTCTTTAAACCCCAAGTCGTTACCTTTCTTTAACGAGCTCAATCACCTTATCTCACTTGCTTCAGTTTACTCCCAAGTAACACATGCCAAGAACTTAGCATCTTCTTTTACCCAGTTGATATCTTCTACGAAAGGTGATGACTTGTTAGTTTTGGAGACTGCTTCGCGTTTTTATACATGGATTTTGTTTCTTGAGAATTCCCTTCCCTTGCATCGTACTCTGGTTTCTGCTTTGGCGAAGGTGAATGATAGGGAGTTGCAGTGCTTGGTTGTTAAGTGTTTTAGGGAGCTTTGTGAGGAGTATGGCGGCAACAAAGTGGAGAGTAACATGGGAAAGCAGAGGTTTTGTTTGTCGAGAGTGGTGTTGTCTGTGATGGGTATGCCTAAATTGGGGTACTTGGGGGACGTTGTTCAAGACTGTGCAGTTTTTGTCGCTTGGGATGCTGTTTATGGGTTGGAGAGTGTTGTCTCCGAGACCAAGGAGTGGGCTAGGCCGTCCCCGATTGTAATGGAGCAGTGTCAAGAAGCCATGTCTTGTCTGTACTACTTGTTTCAACGATTTCCACTGAGATTGAAGGGTTCGAATGACTATGATGCTGGAGAGGTGAATGTTATGGAGAGGGTATTGGGGGTTTTAATAAGCGTTTTGAAGTCCATGGCTTTCTCGAGGGATTGCTTTGTAGCTGCTGGGGTGAGCTTCTGCGCTGCTTTGCAAGTATGTCTCGGTACTGAGGAGCTTGGCATGTTTATCATTGAAGCAATATTTTATCAAACCACCTGTAATTTTAACGCGCCTAGCAAATTTATTTTGGAGATTCCATATAAAGGGGATTTATGTTCTGAGATACGAAGTTTGGCTGCCTTAAGTAGACTTTGTTTGATTAGAGGCATTCTAACTGCTGTATCTAGAGCCGTTCTAAATTCTCCTTTTGTTGTACGAAAAGATAAGATGAGTGGCGATGATGGAAATGAATTAATTGGCAGTTCTATCAAGACCATTTTGTATGATGCGATTTTGCCAGAGCTATGTAACTATTGCGAGACTCCAATTGACAGCCACTTCAATTTTCACGCGTTGACGGTCTTGCAAATTTGTTTGCAGCAAATGAAGACCTCAATGTTGAATAATCTTAGTGATTCGTTTGATAATTATGAACCATTCCCAGTGGAAATGGGGTCAAGAGTATTGAGGATTATATGGAACAACATGGAAGATCCTTTAAGTCAAACCGTGAAACAAGTTCATCTAATTTTTGATCTTTTTCTAGATATTCAATCAACTATCCACTGGGGAAAGGATACCGTGAGGATAAAATCTTTCTTGCAAAAGATTGCATTGGATCTTCTCCATCTAGGTCCACGTTGCAAGGGGAGATATGTTCCATTGGCTTCGTTGACCAAGAGGCTGGGGGCAAAAACTCTGTTAGGCATGAGTCCTGGCCTGCTTTATCAGACCACACAAGCATATAGTGATGATGATGTTTGCTGTGCTGCAACAACTTTCCTGAAATGTTTCCTTGAGAACTTACGTGATGATTGTTGGAACAGCAATGGAGTTGAGAGGGGGTATGCAATTTATAGAGAGCAATGCTTGCCTCCTTTTCTGTATGGTCTATCTTCTGGGATTTCGAAGCTTCGCACTAATATAAACACATATGCAGTACCAGTTATTCTAGAACTCGATGTGGATAGTATATTTCCCATGCTTTCTTTCATCTCAGTTGGCCCTAATGGGGAGGATGGACTACCAAACCTTGAGCTCAATGGTGCAAACATGGATCTGAGAGTTGAACAGCAAGTAGCTGTTTTAGTTTCCTTGCTTAAAGTGTGTCGTTCACTGGCATTGATTGAAGGGGATGTTGAATTGTGTGATACTGTAGAAACATGTCATAGCGACAATGGTGAGCCAACAGAAAGAGTGAATCTCTATGCTAATGTCTGCATCAAGGGGATAAGGGTTAAGGTTCTTGTTGAGTGGCTAGCTATGGCATTGACCCATGTTGATGAATCACTCCGTGTAGATGCCGCAGAGTCCCTTTTCCTAAACCCAAAAACAGCAAGTCTTCCTTCCCATTTAGAACTTACTCTCTTGAAAGAAGCTGTGCCTTTAAACATGAGAAGTTGCTCAGCAGGTTTTCAGATGAAGTGGACCAGCTTGTTTAGGAAATTCTTTTCTCGGGTTCGAACAGCATTGGAGAGACAAGTTAAGCTGGGGAGCTGGCAACCCCTTGTGAATTGTGATAACAATGAAGCGTGCTCAAGTCTACAAGGCGAGCAAGCTATAGTTAGAAGGGCAAAGAATCTATTCAATTTTATGAGATGGTTGTGTAATTTTTTGTTTTTCTCATGCTATCCCTCTGCTCCATACAAGAGAAAGATAATGGCCATGGAACTCATATTGATAATTCTTAATGTTTGGTCTATCGTGCCATCTTCTCAAGAAATTGGTTCTGTCACTCATGATAGCTATCTTTATCCATATAGTAGGGGAATAACTTCTCCGGAGTCTACTATATTGTTAGTTGGCTCTATTATAGATAGTTGGGACAGGCTGAGGGACAGTTCTTTTCGCATATTGCTACATTTTCCTAATCCCCTTCCTGGAATTTCAAGCAGAGACATGATCCAAAGAGTGATAGCATGGGCAAAAAAGTTGGTTTGCAGTCCACGTGTGAGAGAAAGTGATGCTGGTGCTCTTACTTTGAGGCTTATGTTCCGAAAATATGTCTTGGAGCTGGGTTGGACCGTTAGATCTTCTGTTAATGCTGCATTTTTTCCCTCCCTTTCTGAACCATTTGATCAGGAGACTCAGTTTAACAAACCATGTGCTCCTGTAATAGAATACATTGGAGCGTTGGTTGATTGGCTGAAGAATGCTGTGGGGGAGGGAGAGAGGGATCTTTTAGAAGCTTGCAAGAACAGCTTTGTTCATGGTATATTACTGGCTTTACGATATACCTTTGAGGAATTGAATTGGGATTCTGATGTGGCAGCATCAAGCATTTCTGATATGAGGTGTGTATTGACAAGGCTCTTGGAGCTGGTTATGCGTATAACTTCTTTGGCACTATGGGTGGTTTCTGCAGATGCTTGGTATCTGCCTGACTTGGATGAGATGGATGATGATAAAAATTATGTAATGGATATAGATGTGATAACACCCGCAGGAAGTGAGGGGAGTACTTTAAAACATGCGCAAGATATTAGGTCATCAGAACAGATAGTTATGGTTGGTTGTTGGTTGGCTATGAAAGAGGTACTTTACTTATTTGTTGATAGTTATTTGTTGTTCAAAGGATGTTGTCAGTCATACTGTTTTTATGATAATCCTTACATTTAGAATTTAGTCTTTCTTATTGCTACAACTTTAGGCTTGTACCAGAAACTGATTTTTGGAGCTTTCAAGCATGATATATCATTGTGGTATCTTTTAGTTATAAATTAAGAGAAAGTAACTGGTTATATGCTACCACATGGTGTGACCATACCACTAAATTAATTGTGTTCCCCTTTGCAGGTGAGTCTTCTGCTAGGAACCATCGTAAGGAAAATTCCTTTACCAAGTAATAGCTCAGATTCATCTGAACCTGAGGTCTCCTTTGATGATGTCACTGATGCCTCCAAATCAACAACATCCAATGCCATACTTGATTTAAAACAGCTGGAACAAATTGGGGACCATTTCTTGAATGTCCTTTTGAAGATGAAGCATAATGGAGCAATTGATAAGACAAGGGCTGGATTTACAGCTCTCTGCAATCGTTTGCTTTGCTCTAATGATCCAAGGTGTGTTACCATTAGTCATTTCCTCTTTCTCTTTTTTGTTATCTTTCATTAGTATCTATTAAATCTATTGTGTGGTTGTAAACAAAGTGATGAGTTTTTCCCTTTATAATCAATTAACTTGGTTCACTTAGCCATCCGACCTTCAGTTTTGGATCTCAATACTTCCGAGCATTATTCTTTGTCTGTGTGCACCATGTATCAAGTAGATGTTGGAGACTTGGAGTTCTCTAAAGCAACCTGTTTATGTAAATACTTTTTCCTTTGTGGGCTCCATAATGTTTAAGCCTTCAAAATAAGGGTAGGAGGTAGTTTTTTAGAACTTAAATTGGTGTTAGTGCTTGTTTAGTTTTTCTCTTATCGTCGCTTATTGGATTCAATTTCAATGGCGGTGAATTTGAGGACCATCTATTTAAAGGGGATCAAATAGTTTGAATTTGAGATTTTTGAATCTGTATTGGAGGCCTTTTATATTTTGAATTGGTTTATACCTGATGAGCACCTTTCCTTCCTCATTGTTTATTGCTTCTAGTTTCTTACTTATTTTATCCTTCCAACATCTATCTGCATAAACATTATCAATCTCAAACTACATGAACTTTAAATCAATCTCTATAAGCATACTTTTATCTGCCTGGATATCAATGCTGAAATCCTTTTCTGAAGAATCATCTTCTAGCCCTTACAAGTATCAACAAGGATTTATGTCCAATTTATCCTGCATACACTTTTTGTTTGACATGTGCTTGTTCGCATGATCTTTATTTTTCATATTTCACATGAACAAGTGTTTATAGAAAAAGAAAGTATATCACAGATCTATTTTTTCATAAGTCGTCTCTCTTTCTAGACTTTGTAAGTTGACAGAGTCATGGATGGAACAACTTATGGAAAGAACTGTAGCCAAAGGACAAACAGTGGATGACTTATTAAGAAGAAGTGCTGGTATTCCTGCTGCTTTTATCGCTTTGTTCCTCTCAGAGCCTGCAGGTGCACCAAAGAAGCTTCTTCCACGTGCTTTGCAATGGCTGATCAATGTAGCTAATAGTTCTTTAGACACTTCATTTGATGTGAATGGCACAACTGTTGACTCATATCATTCTTCAACAACAAATACTGGGCCTGAACCTGATTCTGCAAAAAGTTTTGATTTGAATAAGCTGGAGAAGAACTCTAAGATCCGAGTTGAGGGTGTAGTTCCTACTGTACATGCATTCAATGTTCTTAGAATTTCGTTTGATGACACAAACCTGGCTACCGATACATCTGGTTTTGCGGCAGAGGCATTGATTGTTTCAATCCGCTCTTTCTCCTCTCCATACTGGGAAGTCCGCAACAGTGCAACTCTGGCATACAGTGCTCTGGTACGGAGAACGATGGGGTTCCTAAATATTCAGAAGCGAGAATCTGCAAGGCGAGTGTTAACTGGGCTTGAATTTTTTCACAGGTATGCTTTATATGATTAAGAGATATTATTTCAGCTATTTATCTCTTACATTTTCTTATTTTTTGTTGATTTTTGTGCCTTCGTGAACAATTAGAAACCTGTGACTGAGGCCCGAAACTTAATTTCTAAGTATGCTTTATGAGAGTAGGAGATGTTATTGCTGTCATTTATTTGTTGGATTTTCTGTGTTTTTTTCTGGTGATTTTTATACCTTCGTGAACAATTAGAAACCTGTGAATGAGTCCCAAAACTTAATTTTTCTCAAAACATTTCAAAAGTTTTAAAATCTTTAGAAGTTTAGTACATATTCTCTCTGTCTCTCTTTGTGAATAAAGACCAGTGATGATCTGTTACTATTTTCATGTCTGATTCATTCAAGTTGCTGTTAATTTATGGAAACACTCTTTATGGCTTAGGTTTTAGGTTATTGTTTGTTGACGTTTATGACCTTTTGCTCTTGGTAAACTTGAGGTCGTATGGGAAACTGAAATGACTAAATAAATAAATAAACAAAAAGGGAAGGAGAAGAACAGTGTTCATTGCAATCATGTTCTTAGGAACATGAAGGAATTCATTTCTCAAGTTTCATACTAGATGCTACCAAGTGTTTTAAAAAATGAAGGGTTGGTGGCCTGACATCACCATTCTCCTTTTGGGTAGTTTGTTGGCTGAGTTTGCTCTTATAATGTTTTTTCAGAGTCTCAAATTATTCATAGTACTTGAATTGCTGTAAGCATTTAACATTTGATCTTGTATACAGCATCAGATATACTTTTACAAGTTCTATCATTCAGTCTCTGCCTATCATCTGTAATTCACTTTGTGGGTTTCATTTATAGCTTCTGTTGTTATCTTGAGATCCAGTTTGTTAATTACTTATAATATCATGCTTTACCATATTGGCAACTAATTGTTGTTATGATCTGCAGGTATCCCCCACTGCATCCATTTCTCCAAAGTGAACTCAAAACTGCTACAGATCTTCTTTTAGATGCAACTTCTCAACATGCAGAATCCAACCTTGCAAAGCTTGTTCATCCAAGCTTATGCCCTATCTTGATTCTTTTATCCAGGCTTAAACCTTCAACAATGGCTAGCGAGAGTGGTGATGATCTGGATCCTTTCCTGTTTATGCCATTCATCAGGCGGTGCTCAACCCAAAGCAATTTACGTATTCGCATTCTTGCATCTAGAGCTTTGACAGGTCTTGTATCCAATGAGAAACTGCCAATTGTACTCCTAAATATTGCCTCTGAATTGCCTCGCTCTGAGAATCAAAGTACAGCAGATGAAACAGACGGAGTTTCCTACAATGCTATTCATGGAATGCTGTTGCAATTACGTATACTTCTAGATGTCAATTGTCGAAATCTGGCTGATTTTGCAACAAAAGAAAAGATCCTCAGTGACATGGTCCAAGTTCTTGCAGCCCGTTCTTGGATTGCTAGTCCGAGACAGTGTCCTTGCCCTATCCTTAATGCTTCATTCATAGAACTGCTGGATATCATGCTCAGCATTGCAAGAAGAAGCCAGATTCATAAAGACCTTTGTTCCATTCTTAACATGCTGTTGGAGCTATCAACAAAGTGCTTAGATATTAAAGCTTCTTGTGCACTGCCATTTTCTGATCCAGCAATAACAGAGCTTCGTAAACAAGCAGCCATTTCTTATTTCAGTTGCGTGCTGCGGGCCTCTGAAGAAGATGAAGAACAGGTTCTTCAAATGGCACAGCCATCATCTCCATCGAACTTGAACAATTATGAGCCATCTGTAAAGAATTTTTCTGCTGGACTCCCAGAAAGGCTAATTCACTCTCTGTCAGACCCTTCTTATGAAGTTCGGCTTGCAACATTGAAGTGGCTGCTGAAATTCCTGAATTTTATTGAATCTAATAGTGAGGCTAAGGATGAACTTGGCACTGAGGTTATGACGATTCAGTACTGGACTAAGTCACATCTGCAGCCAACAATGATGAAGCTTCTGGACTCTGAGAAGTATCACAGATGTAGCTATTATATTCTAAGGATTCTTTTTGCTTGGAACTTACTGCAGTTCCAGAAACTTGGTAAAGGAAATTGTGTAGACACTAAATTTGTTGGTAACTTGGACTATGGTTCTGTGACCCAGTTTTGGGATAAATTGATATACTTGTACAAGTTCACAAGGCATGCAAAGACACGGGAGACACTCGTCTGTTGTATTGCTATATGTGTCAAACAATTTGCGACTTTATTGACCAACAACATTCTTGCAACAGCGCCTAGTGCAGTGGATCAGTTGGAAAGGGTTGACAATTTTTATGAATGCATAACCTTCTTTGTTAACCTGATTAAAGAGCATACTTCCTCATCTGAGCCAGTAAATATGCGCAAGGCAGCAGCTGAGTCGATAATTGCATCGGGTCTTCTTGGGCAGGCTGAGTTTATAGGTTCTTATTTGTTCTGCCATGAAATTCCCTCAAAAATATCAATTTCCTCTTTTGAACTGAAGGGTGTTGGCGTTTATGCCCATCAGGTGCTAGAGATGTGGTTCAGTTGTATCAAACTGCTGGAGGATGAAGATGATGCAATAAGGCAAAGCCTTGCTATGGATGTCCAAAAATGCATTTCGTTTAAAGGATCTGCAAATAACCCCCATGCTGTGGGGGTCCCAACCCAAGTGGAGAAAGTGATTGAATTGAGTTTTGTGCATCTATCTTCTACATTTGGTCAGTGGATTAATTACTTTGATTATCTTACACAGTGGGTACAAGATGCAGCAAAATATGTGGTAGCCAAAGGGGATTTTGTTAGACAGGTTTTTGACAAGGAAATCGATAATCATCACGAAGAGAAACTCTTGATATGCCAGATTTGTTGCATGCATTTGGAGAAGCTTCCAATATTGAAATTATGGTTGACTGAGATGCCTATCAGAGTTGATTTCAGGAACTACCTATATGACTGGAGAATGAGGTTTTATCATCAGTTGACTTCATTTGCAAAGGATCATGTCGAGCAACTGGGAGAAGTTGATTGGATAGGTGGCGTGGGCAACCACAAGGATGCATTTCTGCCGCTGTATGTGAATTTACTCGGTTTTTATGCTCTTTCTAACTGCATGTTTTTTGGAGAATTTGAGGATGGAATGCATCTACTGTCTCATGTTATTGAACTTGGGAAAGCTATCAATCCATTTTTCAGGAACCCTTTGATTTCTAACCTTTATTTGTTAGTTGTAAAAGCACATGAAGAAAAGGTTGGTGCAATTGCTCACCATTTAGATTCCAAATTTATAGATGACACGATGTGGGATGATTTTGAACCATATTTTCTTCTGAGGTAAGATAGTATTTGTACTATATATCATATAAGAAAAAGGTTTTGCAAAAGAGTATATTGATGTGCAACATATGCTGAGCTTATCATTTCCATGTTGGCTGCATTTATTGGTTGATCCAATGAAATTTTAACTCAACCCTTATTTCTGATATTAAATCCGTAAACTGGTTGAAGTAACATTAGGATGCTTTAGCTTTCAGATACTTTAAAGACTGCGGTTGTTTGATTGACGGAAAACATGTGAGCGGAAAGCAGCTTCTTTCGCTCTTTATCATCCCATTTTTGTTTAATTAATACATACCTAAGGCTGAACCAGTGAGTGATCCCCCTACTAGGCCAACAACAAGGATATAATGAAGATCTTTCACAACATACCACCGATATAATGAAGATCTTTCACAACATACCAAGAGAAATTGCAAAACATTGACAGGGAACAAACAAAACATCATAGGGGAGAAGAGAACCATTTATGATTAGTTACGAGCCTCTCAAAATTTCCATTACATGGCAAAACTAACATAACACCGAATTTCCAAAGGTATGGAAGAACAAACAAATAGCTATCGCAGAACACCCAAAAATAAATACTATTTTTTTCTTCAATACTTTATATGGAACTTGAAGCATAAATAAATTGTAATGACTATTTATGACTAATTAGAATTTATTATGTTATATTTTATATTATATTTAAAATATAACATATTTTTTTAATTATTTTGAGACATTAAGAATATTAATATTTATTAATCAAAATAAAATATTATTTATTAAAATTTAAATAAGTATATTTAAAAAAGGACACTAAAAATGATTAATTAGTAATTCAGTATAAATAAGGAAATTTGTTTAAAATAATTTTAGAGTGTTTTAAGGAGTGATATTTAAACTTTAAAGAAGCACATTGAAAGAAGGACAATAAAAAGTTATTAGTTAGTAATGTAGTATATATAAAGAAATTTGTTTAGGTTAATTTAAGAGTGTTTTAAGAATTGGCATTTAAACTTTAAAGAAGTATATTTAAAGAAGGAAACTAAAAAAGTTATTAATTAGAAATTGAGTATATATAAGTAATTTAGTTTAGGATAATTTAATAGTAATGTAAAGACTAATGTTTAAACTTTAAAAAAGTATGTTTAAAAAAGGACACTTAAAAAGGTAAACGAATGACGGAAACAAAACGAAAGCAAAATTGAACGAAGGGACACAAGGCCGAAGCAAAATCATAAGCAAAACGAATCATAAATCAGATCAAATCGAATCGAAATCAATTTCCGACATCCGTGAACAAATATCGAAGAAAACGTTT
>JANSVB020000169.1:219612-234794 GCA_025504935.2 Erythroxylum haughtii | reverse complement strand
TTGGAACGTCAGCCCACCGACGTTGCCGGGACTTCCAGGCGTTAGCGCGGATGCTACGGTGAGTGACCTAGACGGTTCTCCAATTATTATGTGTTATAATTCTGTGCTTATAATTCTGTCCTTTAGATAAGGATGAGTAGTTGCAGGTACAGAGTGCAACGACAGAGGAGGTGGAGGTGCTAGTGTTGGAAATAACCCTTTCCCTAAAGCTAGTTTAAGAGGTCTTTTGTTCTTCAATTTGCCTCCCAATGGGTAGTTGTCAACAAATGGATGGGCCGAGAATTTCGGAGATAAGGCTTTAATTTGATTGAAATCAAAAAGTATAAGGATGTTAGCGATTTGTAGGAAATGTGATTGAACTATTTATGGGAAAAAAACTAGGTGGCTTTTTTATTAGATTAAAGCAATTTGCAATGACAGAAACTTCGAGAATTGGTCAGTGGATCATAAAGGTCAGCGGGATAAATGTTGGATGACTTGTGTTCTCATAATCATCATCATCTTCTTTTACTAGTACTACTATTTCCTTTCTTTTGTGATGTTTTTAAGGGCAGACTTTATAGTTTTTGTTAGAAATAGTATTCTTGTTCATTGTGGGAGGTTGTAGTTAGCCACGTGTGTGGGTTTAGTATAGTCTATGTGCATAAACCAAGGGACTAATGAGGTTATTTCTCTATGTAATCTGAGAACTATTTTCAAGCTCGTAAATGGAGGCTTACAGTGTTGTTGTTTTGATGACAATCTGTGAATCAAATCACGTAAGAAAAAGAATGACGACTAAACGAAGTTTTAGATTCGGTGGGTTCTGCAATAAGAAAAAGAAAAAGGGTACAGAGAGTTGACGACAGCAGAACCTGTGATAGTGATTGCATCTTTGTTTACCAACGTTGTATATGAGTGACTTCCTTTAGATGAGGATGAGCAATTGTAGATGCAGAGTGGCTGCGACGGAGGAGGTGGAGGTATTGGTGTTGGAAATAACCATTTCTCAAAAGTTAGTTTAGGAGGTCTTTTGTTCTTCAATTTGCCTCCCAATGGGTGACGGATGGATGGGCCGAGAATTCCGAAGGTAGGGCTCTATTTTGATCGAAATCAAAGAGAATAAGGATGCTAGCGATTTGTAGGAAATGTGATTGAATTGTTTATAGGAAAAAATCTATGTGGCTTTTTTATTAGATTAGAGCAATTTGCAATGGCAGAAACTACGAGAATTGGTTGATGGATCATAAAGGTCAGCGACATAATTGTTGGATGACTTGTGTTCTCATAATCATCATCTTCTTTTACTAGTACTGCTACTTCCTTTCTTTTGTGATGTTTTTTTAAAGCAGACTCTATAGTTTTTGATGGAAATAATATTACTGTTCATTATGGGACGTTGTAGTTAGCCACGTGTCTGGGTTTAGTATAATGTGCATAAACCAAGGGAATAGTGCAGTTATTTTTCTGTGTAATCTAGGACCTATTTCAAGCTCGTAAATGGAGACTTTCATGTTGTTGTTTTGATGACAATTTGTGAATTGAATGACGTCAGACAAAGAATGATGACTGAATGAAGTTTTGGATTCGGTAGGTTCTACAATAAGAAAAAGAAAAGGGGTTATATCATTTGAACATGACACGTCATTTCTCTAAACTGATTAAACGATGTCGTTTAGCTAATCAAGGTTTTGAATCTTAACCACTGCTGACATGACTTATTAATGAGGGTTCCGTACACGTGATACTGTCACGTCAACAAAGATAATGGTGACACTAACATCAGACTAGAATTAAAAATAATTGAAAGTTCAAGCATTTTATTGTTCCTTTTTAAAGTTTGAGCTATAATTGAAAAATTGACAAAAGGTTGGGTTTTTTTTTGTAATGAACCCTTTTTTTAAAGTATATGTACCCTTATTTTTATAACTAAATAGAGAGAAGTTCAAGTATTTTTGATATTTTAACCTTTTAAGGAAAATTGGATGATCCAACTTGGCCTAATGTGAAATTAGTTTATGGTATGAGAAACCTTACTATATATTTGTATTGTAACAAACATTTGAAGGTAGAGGAATGACTAGGTTAAAAAATATTTAGTTGAGATTAAGGATGATATGGAAACATGAAGAAGGAATAGTCATGATATCAAGTTGACAAATGAAAATTTTGCTTAAAGAATAAAAGAATGAAAAAGAAAGAAGGTATTGAAAGTCGTATTTCATTTGGAATTAATGGTGAGACTATTGATAATATTGAATATAGTATGCCTATCCATACAAGGGGCTTATAGAATCCTAGTTAATGGGAGGAAGAGAAAAGACAATTATTTAACTTTTGTTGCTCAAAAAACAAGTCTTAAAACTAAACCTTCTATCTATAAGGTATTACAAACTAAATAGTTTATAATGTGAAAATGACAATGGCTAGATGGTGGTATAATATAAGTGTGTCTTTTAATTCCACCCAATTATACTATTATCAAACTTTGGTAGATGCTATTGTCTTTGTTAGTCCAAGATTACTTATAGGCGTTCAATTATATGTGATGGTTAGATAAATATGATAAATTAGCTAATTATAAAATTTTTAGTTTATTATACTAAAGGTCAATATTTTCGAATTTATATATGGTGTTGTAAGAAATGTTGATATTCTGTAGAGATTTTTGATAAAGTTATGAATAAAAAAGCTTAAAAATAGTGTACTGTTCATCACTGACAATGATGTTGCTTATAAAGTAGCTAGGAAGATGCTGTGAAACATGTATACTTCTTTCTATTAGAATCTTTATGTTGCTTATTGTATTGAACAAATGTTAAAAAAAATTGAGAATAGTAGATACTTTCATATTAATGAAATTGTGTGAAAAGTATAAAAATCACTACATTCATTTATAAATATGCATGTATTTTCATTTCGCTGGGAGAAGATTTTACAAATCATAGTAATTTATGTCATCCTACCATTACAAGATTTATTTCTAATTTCTTATTATTTTAGTATTTTATTTAAATGAAGAAGTTAGTTAGACAAATATCTACAAGTGATAAATAAGTTGCATCTTAGCATATCAAGTTTAATGCTAAAATTGATGTCTCTATAATTATACTTAAGAATCATAAATTTTGGTCCCACAATCAAGATTAAATATGAAAATAGGTCTTCGTGGAACAAACCTTATCTTATTGTCATTAATGAGGAATAGGATAAACAACTTTACTTTATTATTGGTGCATTTCATAATCCAAGTTTAAAAAAATTAAATCTAATACGGGAATCATTATAACCAGTATAACAATTATAAGGATACATTTAGGGATTTAAATTTTTTGGGATTTAAGGATGACTATTACAATGCATTAAGGAGACAAACTTAGTTTGAGTATACTTTTCTTCACTTGTGCTGCTTATTTAAAAATAGTCATTACTTAATTTGTTTATATTATTGCTTTTGTTACCTTGTAATTGCATGATGAGACCAACTTATAAGTGGTGTTCCAAAATTTCAAGAGTTTAGAATTAAAATGCTTAACTAATGTGTGAATGTAACTAGGTGTGAGAAGAATTACAACATATTTGAACAATATTTTTAAAAATTGGACCAATCATCAAATTGGTATGGGAAAAAAGTTTAAGGTTTAAAAGTTTAACCATTATTAAATTGTTGTAAAACTAGTGAAAAAAATATAAAATATAAAAATAAAATACTTTATTAAATTAAAAATGAAATATCAAATAATAAATCTAACAAACAGTAAAGGAGAAACGTTCAATAAAAGAAACAACTTTTACCTTTTGTCTTCTTTACCAGAACTGCTTTCATTCCAACCTGTCAAAGTTTGTAAATTTTCATGTTACAAACTTTGAATAGGACAAAGATCATGTCTTATTACTGAAATAATTTTAAGAACATGTGGAAAGATGTCAAATCTTTCTTGAATTAATTAGTATTTGTTTAACGATTCGTGACTAACTTACTCACTTTCAAGAATAACCATTGCTACTACTACAAGGTAGAATGGTAGATTTAAGTAGAGACTTTGGGAATTGCTTAAATGGAATTGCAAGAATGTTTTGTCTAGCTTCCATAATGGAAACAAAGCAAAATGCATCGACTTTGTTGTTGTTTTCACGATTGTTTTAAGTTGGTAGTTCATTTGGTTGATCCTCTGTTGAATGGAGAGAAGCTGAGCGAGACGACCTCACATCATCTTTCTGTTGATTAGTTAATTGGACCAACTGAATCTTACGAGCATAACAACAATGAAAAAAGGGAGAAGAAATATCATATCATTCAATCCAACAAATACACATTTGAATTGAGTTTTAGAACAAATGTAATTTTGGAATAAATTCATATGAAAGAATAATTAATTATTTTTAATTAGATTAAAACAAAAAATAAGAAAAAACCGCTCCAACTAATTTGGAAGGATTAAAAATTGATAGATTATCACCTTAGTTTAGGGTTTTAAAGGTTTTTACATAAAATTAGCCCACTCAGTTTGGTCTAATTTAATTTTGCATTCATTAAAAAAATAAAATGAAACAGAATGCAAGAAGTTGAATAATATTTTCGTGAGAAATGTAGGCCATTATTATTGTTAAATTGAATATAATAATATAACAACTATCCAATTTACCTTGATTTCAGAGAGACTAAATTGTATAAAAAAGAGGGAAATAAACTTTGTCATTAGATTTAAATGATAAAGCTAATGCGACTTTTTAAAAGAAAAAAAGTTGGAACTAATAAATAATGATTTTTTAATATCTCATGCATTTAGAAGTCTGACCCAGATGGACATGTATATTTAAAACTTACAGCTACAACCATACCAATTTCTTCCTCATTGAAACCAAAAGAATGCAACGCCGGAAAGTGACGAACCAAAGAACTTCAGTCATCACTATCGTCGTCTCCATCTTCTTCACTACCATCAGCGTCTCTGTCCTATTCAGTATTGGAGTCAGTAGGATCTTCCATAATTAACATCAAAATGCAGAATATCCCTATCAAATATTACAATCGTCAAACTAGAGAATAGCAACAACCAAAGAATTGCATATTTTTCACATAGTTACATAGCTTAAAATATAACTAACCCCGACTTCAACCCTATGCTTGCTAATTTGCATTACAATTCACAAAATGACCTCGATTATGAACAAATTTTAGTTACTCTGCTTGTCCTCTCAATTCATCTGCCCTGTGTGCCACTCTTCATCATTCCAAAATGTGATGTTTCATAATGATTGAGAATACTAAATATTCTTTTGCAGGTTTGATATTCCACGCTATCCTAATTTCTTTTGTAGTATGAGCTACCAATTAGCAAACAGAAACCATGCTTCACCAAATACTTGACCATCAGCAAAATTCCACTAATGATCATGAAATTTGTGGTTACTGAAGCCCTAACTCCATAACACAAATATTTCAAAGTTTTTTTTGCTGATTGTGCCTAGGAGGAAAACAATTAGGCCTCCGCCTTAATTCCTACAAATTACCGTATTAATCTCCGAACAAAAATCTATGATTTATAAACACGACTAAGTCTTGTGTTCATATATTTAAATGTGAGGCTTCTATTTATAAACATAGATGAGCTCTACCTGTCTTAAAGTCAATAGTCTATGCTAATGTTTCAACCACATATCTCCACTAACCATGTTTTAGCCATGAAGTCAAAATTTAATACAAACCAATATTTGAACCAAAGTTAAGATGGACAGTTTGATTGAATAACTTGAAAAGGTTGAGGAGCGGTTTAGGATTTTTTTTTTCCTCATAGCACATAATAATTACTCTATTACTTGTTTATCCTTATCTTCATCTCCACCAGAATCAGAATCCTCTACATCAGCCTCCTAAGACAACAAAATGATGAAATTCCAATATTTGAATGGTATAGTTTTCAAATTTTGAAATTCAGTTTGGTCTCTATCCAATAACTGGCAATATCAAACGAACGGAAAATATATGACGGCAAAGAATATATTCTTCAGAGGACCAATTAAGCTTTTCCCTAGAACAAAATTGCATCTTTCTTACTTGTTTATCTTCATGTCCATCAGAATCCTCTTCATCAGCCTCCTGAGACAACAAAATGGTGAAATTTCTATATATGGATTTTTCAATGTGGACATTGAAGTTGCTACCCATCCAATAGCATGTAATATGGAACAATGGGAAAAGTATGAAGACAATAAGTTACATTGTTGAAGTACTTTAAAGGATTGGGCCATAAGTCCTCCTTAATTATCTCCGCCACCTGCAACAATGGGGGAACCAGAAATTGGTAGACAACAATCCAACTAAGATTGATTATGTATGTTTCAGCCGAAAATTGGAGCATTCAAAAGAAACCAAATTTATTAACTAGCACATCTTTTGCCATTTGTAATGGTATGAAATATTAAAAACTGTTCCTACCTCATCTTGAAGTTCTGATATATCCTTCTGCTCTGTTTCACTAAACCAACTAAAAAAGCTGTATCCAGTTGGCAAACAAATAATTAACCAAAGTTAAAATGTGAAAGTTGAGAGGAAGTACACATTTCAACAACTTCAGCATCCAAATTCAGTCAAAACCTTATCCTCTAGTTGGCAATTCTAATATTAACCTATACATTTACTCTTATGAAAACTTAATTCAATATTTTCAATCTGTTGAAGAAAATACATATTCTTTCACAAAATATTAATGGCAGTTCCATCTATCTAAGTCATTTAACAAGGCTCATCATCTCAAATGAATTAACAAGAGGTCTTAAGTGCATCTCAGTACAAGAAACTGAGCATACATCAGAGGCCTATCTTATCATTACCATTGCCGTTGACATCATTATTGTCCTCATCATGCCATGACATAGTTTAAGAGTAACCAGTGGGCAAAATCTATAACACAAATGTCCATCCTTTTAAGAACTCAAAGATGACCATATTGGTAAACTACAGAGTTACTAGGTGTACAAACCAGAGTAGGTTTTGACCCAGAAAAGATGTCAAATAAGTTTATCATTTACCAGTCTGGTCCTTTATTATCTTAAAGTTTCTCCGCATCTGATTTCTCTCTATCCATCATCCATGAACACTATCAAGCTCAAGCATGTGAAGATGAAGAAATATCTGAAAACTTCAAATTGTGAGGACCTAATTTTCATTTGAAGGGAAGAACAGATGTCCTTTTAGAACAGGTTACCGGAACCAAAGATGTGTGACCTCAAGCTCTTATCCCAGTCAGAAGAGATTCATGACAACAATAAAGTTAATAAGACACTAACACATTAATGACTCAGCTTCACACTCAAGCTCTGTATTTTGTTATCTCGGGAAATTCAGTATTCTGAGATCATGAAGCTTTCAGCTTTTGCGCTACAAACCAGATGCACAAGAATTCATAGAGTGACAGAACCTAATGTAGTGATATGCAAAATTTGGCACCAAAAGAAAGCAAATAAGAGTCAGGAAAAGAAACCTTATCTCCTGCAATGCTCGTTTGTTTCCTTTTTTCTCATTATTTAGTCCATTAACAACACCCTGGTGAAATGTTCATGGCACATATGGTAAGGTACTGCACATATATTCATAATTACATACATACAAATAAACAGTAAACATGGTGAATAGCGTCATCATTTACCATGCCTTCCTTCCACCTGATGTCTGTTCCTGTTATTCTTGTTGTACCCTCCTCAAAAAATGTAAAAGTCTTCATCAGCTTCGTATCTTCAAAATAAGGATTCTCTTTGAAGTTCTAAATGTGAAAGAAGAAAAAGGGAAAAATGAGGAAAAAAGATCAACTGTAAGTCATCAACAGGAAGGTTAGACCACTAAAGCAGCTAAACAGATAAATAGCATCTCAAAAGAGAGACAGATAATAAAATAACAAATCATTCAATTGCCACAATCCAAAATTTAGAAGCATCATTGACAGACTACTGACAATAAGACAAAGTGGGATTGAAAACTTACAAATGTAACAGAGTATCCTGATTTCACATCTTTGAAATCCTCCACATCCAGAGCCTCTAGATACTTGAATATCTAAACACAAACAACATATGATTTGTTACAACTGAGAAAGCATGTTCGATTGATTAGACACTTTCAACATTCTTATAATCTTAATAAATTGTTAATCACCGATGAACTAAAAGCAAGATGCTTGAAATCAATTGATAAAGATAATGAAAGTTTTACACAAAAAAAAAAAAGAACAGCAATTTTTTGGATCACAAAACGGACCTTCTGGTCTTCCTCAGTTAAAAGATCAGAAAGAACAGGGTGGCTTAGGAACTGCAAAATATACGCATCATAAAATAGTAAGAAATTAATAACTAAAAGTGAACCAGAAGTTATAACTTTGTGAGAGAAAATGAGTGACAAAAAATGAATGACTTACAGCTGTTAACCAGAAGTCGGGAATAGATTTGATGACCTCATTCCGTCGGATGTAGGCAGGCCTTCGAAACTCATTGTACTTCTGTTCAACCTCCAACACCTTATCACTGGCTTCTTCATTAATCTGTAAGTTACGAAAACAAATATAAAGCTTATTCCTACAATATCCATTTTCTCAGAATTACCAAGACTACACACACAACAGCGGTCATTTAAATCTACTAGCGTTGTCAGGATCTTCCAACCATTAATCCCACATATGAAAAAAAAACAACCAAAAGAACAAAATTCCATCTTTCAACCCCAAGTCCAAGGTTTGCGTGCCCACATTTGATTGAGACTGATAAAGTAGCCCGGAGAAGCAAGAAAACAAATTGCTAAAAGATGTTTACACAGCAGACTCACACCAACCTAGAGCCTGAATGTATTGTAGTAAGCACCGAGAAGCCACAAGGGAAATGATACCCAACAAGCTACACTGCTAATGAATACGCACGAATAAAAACATGGATATAATACCCGCATTCACACGGAGATGACCATACACCTGCACACAAAAAGAAGGCTTAAGAGAATTAATAAAGGAAGGACCTTTTCAAGTTCGTCTTGGACCTCCTGCAACTTTTCGATGGAAATGACGAGCTCACTATCAATGTGTTCAGAATCTTCCTCTTCAGCGACCTTGGATTTCTTTCCCTTCTCAGCCACCATTCTGTCACAAAAAAAAAAGAAAAAAACCTAACTTTCTCGAGAAAACGAGGGAAAAGAAGCTCAACTCCTAATGCTAAAATGGGTTTTATTTATGGTTGCCCCCACAGACGGAAATCGACTCCTTGAAAGAGGACAGCTTTTCTGAGTGAAACCGAAGGGTTTGCTAATGCTTGGGTAATCAATACGTTAATTATTAATTAGAATAAATATTCGACAAATGTCCATATTTTGTTACAACTTCAAATTTTATTTCTCCCCTTCGATCTTTTTTGCATATTATATAAAATTTGGAACGATTCGATTTTGTGATGAGATGAGATTCTTTGTGTCATTTTCCTAGAAGATCTTATCCACAAATTAGTGGATGAAAGAGGAAAATTACTCTCGCATCGCATAGGATAGAAACCGGGAAATTAACACGGAGAATCTCTCTCCGTCGATTTAAGTTCTCCTAATGTAAAACAATTAAAGTTTGCAACTAACTTATTATCATTTTAAAATGCATAAAATTCTTTTTTTTATTATTTCAATACAATTTCTTATCCTCCCAGTGAAACACCTAAAATTAGACCAATTAATTTAAATTTAGATGATTTTACTTGATTATTTCAGTTTTAGCCATTCAAGATCCATATAGGGTCATATTTGCAGATTATATCTCCCATTTAATGCTAGAACAAATTGTTAGCAATCCCTTCCACTTTTTTACATTCATATTTTGAAGGCCTAGCAACACAACAAAGAAAGGGAGAGACAGAGTCTGCATCTACATTGCACATAGTTTTTTTTGTGTGTAAGTGTCCAACTTCATAGAAAGTTTTGATTTGGGCTTTAGAATTTGCAACTCTGGCTTCAAATCTTTGTGAAACATTTGTACTTTCCATCTTAAGACCTTGTGTTTTTGCTAGATTCTTCAAACTCTAACCAATGCTCAAAACAAGTTGGACAGTCTTTAAACTCATGTTCAATGGTCAAAATGATGTCATTTTAGACATTGAATAGAGTTAGACAAAGTTAAATTGGACAAAGAATCTTAACTCGCGATTATAAACTTTGCATATAGACTTTGACTTCATTTTTAGCTTCCGAAAAAAATCAACTAACTTGCTCACCTTTCCTTATATAATGAAGGTAAGATAAAAGCATAATAGAAGCCATGTCTTTGATGATGTTCCCTCTTTTGTTCCAATCCAATTCGAAAGCCATAATATCATTTATTAAAGCATAAAATAGGGATCCTCTCTCCGCGTATTCATAGACTAGAACATGGAATGTTTGTGCAAGCATAATACATGAAGCTTCACAATGTCCTTATGGTGTATTTCTATCAACATTTTTATCTCATTCTTCAAACGCTTGCTAATTGTTGGCTCAACTTCAACTTCTAGTCAATGGAACTTTTTCAAGGCGACCTTTTCTACTAAGAAGTTGTGTTTTGTAAACATTGTCATAATTTTCAGTTCCGACACAGTATTTCATGTCAAAAAGTCTTTAATTGTGTTAACTATGTCTTTAAAAGCTATATTTCCATCATATTTCCTCATAACACAAGTGAAATATCTCAACTAACATTCTACATCTTCATAATCCTACCTAGATAAACTTCAATTTTGTATTTGATTCTAGTTTTTCATATACAACAAACTTTGTATATTTATATGTGTACATGTATTCATAAAATATTAAAAAAATAAAATCCACTCTTCTTCATTACTTTATCATGGTACCAGAGCTCACAAATGAGTTCTTTACACCATTCATTTCTTTTTTTTTTTTCAAAATTTAGAAACAAACACTTTAGTTTCAATCAATCTCAAAATCTAAACACACACACACACACACATACTCAAATTCACAAACACAGACACAAAATTCAAAATAATAGAAAAATCAAATTCATCCACTTTACCTTTCAACAACATTACTAATTTTGTAATCATCCACTTGGACTCATCAAATTATCTTATCTGGCGGACTCAACTATATGATATACTTACAACATCCAATCTTCTTTACTACGTCGATGGTTTTGTTTCAGCTCCAGATGATGATTCTTTTTTGAATGAATTTACTAAAGACAAAAAAAGGATAGACTTGTTTATTCTTTTCTTATTCTCTCTCTCTCTCTGCTTCTACTGCTAGCCTTGCTTTTAGACTCCACACTACTCATGAACTTTAGTTTGGCTTAGTATGATACTTCGGGCAACAATCTAGCTCGTAGTGTTCTCTTCTCCAACGATAACTTCATACACTAAATAAAGGATCTTCAACAATCAATGAATATCTCTACTTCGTCTCTCATATTGATATAGGGGACAAAATCTTTGATGTGACCTTGTGTTTTTTTACCTTAAGTGGACTACCCTTGAACTACAAATCTTTTATCATTATCGTAGAGCACAGAGACTCGTTAACTCCTTTGATGACACAAATCCATTAATAACACCTTCTCTCCTATCAAGTTCATGCTCCATCGGACATAGCTCTTACAACCTTCCCTACCTGCGGACATTTCCTTCACAGCTTCACTAGATGCCATACTTTAAGAGGTAGATGAGGAAGACACCACAATCAGCTTAACTCTAATGACACTAGACATTTTTTTAGAGGTACAGGCCTCATATTTCTGCGCATAGACCTCTAGGCACAACCCACCTTCAATCATTGCATGGACCTCCACTATCCCATTATCAGCCTACAAATAAGTCTTTTGCTTAAATTGGCCCCTCTTATTCTATTTCCAATAATTCCCACCAGGCCCAATCCAATAGTTCTAATCAATTTTGAAGCCCAATTATCAAACAAAATTCCTTTTTCAATGTCAAATTTGTTGGAAATGGGGCCATATAGTTGCTCACTATCATTTTCGATGTTCAAAATATCTAAATTGTCCACTTATACCCTCTACTGATCCTAACACTCTCTTTACAACTTTATTGTCCTAAATCTTTAGTATTCACTTGATAACTCCCACATTACCTCTAATATCATTATTGAATGGCCTTTTGACACTAGTGTCACTTCTTACATGATCCCCAATTCACAAATTATGGACTTCGCAACTCTGTATACTAGTTCTAACCAAGTAATTGTTATTAATGGTCAAACTCTTCTAATTCCTTTGTTAGTAATATCATTTTTTTCCACTCATGCTCATATACTTCATCTTAATACCATTTTAATTGTTTCACATCTTACTGCTAATGTTCTGTTTATTGCTAAGTTTGTTAAAGATAACTCATGTTTTATTAAACTTAACCCTTTTGGTTACGTTGTGAAGAATCTATAAACCAAGATACTGCTACTTGCAGGTTCTATCCATAATAATCTTTATCCCATGAAAGCTCCACTCCATTTCAATAATATATTTGCTTTTATAATCACTTTTGATCCGATTTTCTTATGAAATCAAAGACTTGGCCATCCATGTTCTGCTACTCTATTCTAGCTTGTCTCCTGCTTTGTCTAAGAATTTAAATATTTTAAATAATTGCATTTATTGCCTTCAAGGAAAAAGTCCTAGACTTTCATTTCCATTGTCTATTTGAGTTTCTATAGCACCTCTCCACCTTGTTCATTGTGATATTTGAAGATCTTCTTTGTCCCTCCCCTTTTCTAGAAATTGCTATTTATTATTTTTATTAATGACTTTAGTCGTTACATATAGATCTTTCCTTTAAGTCACAAATCTCAATCCTTTCTTCAATTTCAACATTTCAAAACTCATGATGAAAATAATTTTCATTTTATGAAAAATGAATATATATTCTTATACTTACCATATATGGCTCTCATATCAAAATTTTACAATCACACCAAAAGAATGTGTCTTGCTTGCATGAGAACTACATTGGAAAGTACTTTATTCTTATATCACCTAATCGAGAAACAAATGAACACCTTTTTTGTTACCTTAACCTTTCTGCTCTCGTTAACCATTATAGGTTGTATGGTTTGGGATGTTTTATAGTTGACAGTTGTAACTTTTCTATAACTCCAAAATAGCCACATTAGAACAAATTGGTCTATCTATAATCATGTTACGCACCCAATCCTTAACTATAAATCTAGTATAAAAAAGTTTTTATGTTTTTTTACTCATTTACTTGAATCCTCTACCATGTGTATGTTAAATGCCTTTCTAATAACCAACAATCTTCTCTCTTTAAATTTTATACTATAGTTATTATTGTTATCATTTTTTAACTATGTTTATCATCATCCACCTTCTCTTTGCTTATAGATACATACTCTCTAAATTCTCTCATCATTATCACTCTCTTATTAGGAAATTTTGGGAATATATGTCCTCCCCACAAATACTTGAAGCACTGAATATCTTGGTTCCTTTACTGAAGAGGAATCAGTCTTAGCTTTCGCTCCACTTTACCTATGCATTTTTAGTTTAGTTACTTCATAATGTGGCTTTGGAGCTTTTTCTTCTTCTTCACTCTATGGCTTGCTTCATGATGAAGAACTTAAATTAAAAACATCAAATGTCTCCTTTTGATTTGTCTCTCACCTTTATGATTATACGCGTTAAATCTTCTAACTTTATATAATGGTGTAGCTCTATGATATTGTTATTTTTTAGATTTATTCCATAAATAAATCAAGTCATTGTTGCTTCCTTATCTATAATCTACAACATAGTCACCAAATTTTGTAGCAGCTAGTTTAATCTTCTTTTATTTTTGAAAAATTATAGCAATCAAAAAGTAGCTACACATTTTTTACATTAGATATGCATCTAGATCTATCTTCCCTATAAAAGGCAGTATTAACATCTTAATATTACTCATATTAATATTTACCAATTCTTCGTACTCTTTTTTTTATATGCTACACCAAACTTGTTGCCTCCTTATCTCTCATTCTTCCTCCTCTTCCTTTTCTGTCACCTCTAGGTTTAGCTCTCCCAGGTAGTTGACAACACCTTTAACTTTATCATTTGCCTCAAAGTCATTCATCTTAGTAGTTGGAGGTGGAATATGTTGTAGTTAAGCTATAATAGTTTTATGCTTCTCAAACCTATTTGTAACTTCTTCAAATTGCTGAATAAGTCACTTGAATTGGCTTTGAATGTATATATATATATAGGCTTGTTTTCCTACTACCTAGTTTTGTATTCATGCAGAATGTGGAATGCTACTTAAGTACTAGCTTTTCATCAAAGATAATTATTTTGAAATTTAAATCGCACTGTTAACATTTTTTAAAATATCTAATAGATTTCTTGATTATTACATTAAATTTTAAACTATGATGTTAATAACTACAAATCATTAAAATTTTATCAATTGAAAGGTTAACTTAATTTATATAATATTATAAATTAAAAATCGAAACTATCAAATCTTAATATTTAAAATTGATTTATTAAGATATTAACTAAATATATGATTTACACTTCTATAACACTTTTTACTTTATTTAGTGTGAAGTAAAATAGTGTAAATCATACCATACAAACTTGAAAAGTCAAAGACAGAAATTTTGTATATTTTAAAAACATTTTATGCTAATAAATAATATAGTGCCAAAAATAAGAGAGAATCAGCACACATAACATAAATATAAACAACTAGGACCACTTAGAAAGCCACAACTAAAACATAACCATCTATTTAGTGAACAATACAAATTTCATTGCACATATGCAAATGGGTCATATGTAATTGGAACCACATAGAAAGTTAAATATTTTTTATTCAATTAATATATCTTTATGGGTCAACAATAGTCCCTAATATTGCACCTTTACCTTATGATTATAGCAACTCATCAATGGTCTATAATCTTGTCTTCTTTGTGGACGATAGATAAGAAGATATAATGAATATCATTAATTTTCAAAACCCAAATAAACTTCATAATATGAACACCAATTTATTAAAAGATTTGGACTTATTTTGTTTTACCTATTGTTCTTGCCCCACAATCACAAATAGATAAGAGAGTGAGACAGACACAACATAGAGAAAATGTTGGGCCCCGAATTTTTATTATTGATGCTGTTAAGCATGAATTGTGTTAATTGTGTGATTTATGGTTTAATTGGAAGTATTAGTGAATTATTGAG
>JANSVB020000169.1:198913-211530 GCA_025504935.2 Erythroxylum haughtii | reverse complement strand
GGGTTTCATATAAAAATGGATTGAAGAGAGTAAATATATTTTATCAAGTTGGACTTGAATGTAAAGTTTGAGAAACATGATGAAAAAATGAGATATTTAATAATTAAGGATCAATACGAAACATTAGATCTTATTTGGCCATACTTGGTATTTTAAATAATTTTAATTAGAGTTTAATTGAAATTAGAATTTAATTTCAATTAAATAACTAAAATATCCAAAACTTATTGTAAATAGGCTTAAGCTCTAATTGGACTTAGCACTCATTGCTTAACCCTCTCTGTAGGAGTTAGAGAGTTCTTTCATCTTATTATGTAGATACTATTAGAGGCCAGACACTTGTGTGATTATGATAGTTGAGATGGATCAGTTTCAAAAACGGTTCGAGAAATACAACAAGAATATGAGCAAGTTTCAGAATAAGATAAAAACTAAGATTCATGCTTTATTATGATTTACTTGTTAATCATTTCATATAATTAAAGTGATCTTGGCTTTTAGGAAATCAAAATACAAACAAAATTGTATTTATTCCACTGTGATCGAGATAAGATCTCATCCGAATTTTCTAACAATTAGTTCATCAAATATTCGGTTTAAAGTATATGCTATATATGTGTATATATATCATCCATGTCTACATGTCTATCCTATGAGGCTGGCTTGGTCCTTATATTGTAAGCTAGAGGAGAGACAAAAATAAAAGAAACTTCAAAATAAGATGTTCAAAGAAATTTCAACAGAGATTTTGTTTGGAGTATTATTTAGTCAACTTCTATAATGTGTTTCATCTCATTCTAGTACACGCAATACCTAACAACTCCTATGTGCTAATTGTGAATTTAAATTAGATTCTTTTGAATGCAAGACGGTGAATTCTTTAAAACCAACAAGGATACAAAAGGATTTTGTTAGGACATTCTTCTGCATAGGTAAAAATAACTTTTTCTTTATGATTTAGATTTTCCAGATTCAAAGGGCACATTGTATTATATTTATCCAAGATATGATAATATCATTTTCAAACTGCAGTTCATGTTGATTACGTGAATTAAATTATCCAACATTTTAATCACTATTTATTGACTATTCTTTTTTCCTAAAAGACAATAGGAGGTAATAATTTATCAAAATTTGATATAAAAAGCATTCAGATGGATAATTTTGTTTTGAATGAATTCTAATACAAATATTAAAATATAATTTAGTACTTTTGCTTATGTAATGATTACGAAGGAAGGTTTATCCTTCAACACGCAAGGCATTACGCAACTGATGCTCAATCTTTTATTACTAGTGAAAATTTGATGTCACAATCTTTTTCTAGGGTATAGAATAATATGATCAAATTTGAATTGATTTAGGAAATTTGATGGTAATAACTTGTGTTTCAAACTAGCTTTTCTGTCCAGTGATTCACCGAACTGAATTGTTTAGCCCGGTACTAATTTGGGACCTATTTATATATAATCGCTAGCAATCAATGAACCCACCGAAGAAATGTTAGAAACATCTAAGAAGATCGCATATGCGTCTCAAGTAATGAGTGTTTGACAATGTTTCCATCAACTTATTAATTTCTTCGAGACTAATGCTACACGATCTCAAAATGATGGAACAAAACGCAGCAGTGTTGTCAGAATTCACCAAAGACGTAAATGAAAAAGTAGGATTCTCCTCCTGTGAAAGTTACTTTTCTGCTGAACTCTTTCACGAAGTCGTAAACCTTATTAGCATGTAATGCTTGTAGGACTTTCCAGGAGCCACAATCTGTGAAGGGAAGTTGGGATGATTCACAGCATCAGGATATCCTTGAGTCTCTAAGCACAGAGCTGCATGAGGCTTATACACAAACCCACCTTTTCCTTTCTGAGTCAAAGTGTTGCTCGTATAAAACTGCAAACCAGGTTGATTTGTATACACTTTCATCACTCTTCCTGATTTCTTATCGTGCACAATAGCTGCTTTCTTCAACTTTTTGCTTCCACTTGCATCAAGTGCATAGTTCATATCATAGCCATTAGGTAGCTTTTGAATCTTGCTTCCAATGGTGGTGGGGTTCAGGAAATCATAAGGCGTTCCTTTCACAGACTCGATTTTTCCAGTGGGAATCAGCTTGCTGTCAACAGGAGTGTAGTGGGAACCAAAAATCTGAATTTCTTCTGCCAATATATCACCACTGTTGTGACCACCAAGGTTCCAATAGGCATGATTTGCTAGGTTGACTGGAGTAGCCTTGTTAAGAGCTTTTGCTTTCATTATAATGCTCAACCTGTTTCTCTCGAGCAGTTGATAGCGCACAATCACAAGGACCTCGCCAGGGAATCCTGAAAAACACTTCAAGATATTTCAATACGAGCACATCATGTAAAATAGCGGTGGAGCCTATCCACCCAAAAGACAACATGTATGTTGACGTGGCAATAAGTTCTAACCTTCTTCACCATCATAGCTTTTGTAGGTGAAGTCAATGTAAGGGGCATGACCCTCTGGTTCATGCTGTTTTACTTTCCAAATCACCTTACTGAATCCTTTAGGTCCACCTGCAATTCAAGTACGTAGAAATATTTTTAATTTCTACTGAAACAAAATCAGAAGGAGCAGAGAGAATGAAACTTGTGCATATACCATGAAGCATGTTCTTGCCCTCATTAGGGACGAGTTTGTACCGAGTCCCATTAAGAGTGAATTGAGCACCAGCAATTCTGTTTGCGACTCGTCCAACGGTGGCACCGAAGTTTGATGTGTCATTCTGCATAAATCCAATCGAGTTTAAACTTCCAGTTCAAAGGACTTGCTCTAGTATGGTCAATCTTATCCCATTAGAATAAGGAAAAAGAAAAAATAACTTAGTTGCATTGAGTGCCAAGTTCAAAGCCAATTGTAAGCATAACAGCTTGGCTTTGGCTTTGGATGGTCTCCAGTTTTCTATACATAGAGAAGATTAATCTATGTGCATTTATGCACCATAGTTAGCAACAATGATGATGAAGAAAGACTCACATATTGCTTAAATGGATTTAAAATATCTATAATTCATAGTTGAATTATATTTTGAATGGAAAAGTTGAGAACCAAAGACAGATTCAGCATTTGAGAGAAGTTTTCGGACAATATAAGAAAAGGAAAATATGCAGAGTCTGCCTGTTTGGGAAAGAATGTAAAGGGGGAGTTTTAATTAATTAATCAGGTCAGGAATTAAAGGAATCAAATCCTCTGTCCCATTTATCCAGCACCAATTCTATTCGACCTATGCACAGCCATAGATTTTAGTAATCTGCCTGTTTGGGAAAGAATGTAAAGAGGGAGTTTCAATTAATTAATTAGGTTAGGAATTCAAGCTGGATAAATCCTACTAAAATTGGTGCTGGATAAATGGGAGAGAAGATTTGGTTCAAGAAGGAAAAACTAGTTCTGAGAATTACGTTAGCTTTATCCAAAGTTCCGAACGTAAGAATGACATTTGATACCTGCCTATCAGGAGATATTATTATATGCTGAAGCTGAGCCAGAGGGAAATTTACGATCAGAAGTTGTAGGCCACACTCTATACCCAGTTTTATGCAAAGTAGGCCAATTATTTGAGAGCAAGTTGTAATATAAGATCAACTTTTTAAATTTACGATAAAGGAAAAATACATAGGAAAAGAAGCAACTCAGTTGCTTTTATTTTCCTTACAGACTATACAACTTGCAGGCAGAGATACAACTACTATCCCAAAGACCTGTGGTATAAAATATTTTACTTGTTGTTTTTGGTGCACCACATTAAAAAAATTTCAGGTCGGTAATTACGAAAATATGGTTCACGTTATTGGAAGAAGGAATTGAAAACGACAGGTTTGACTGCAAGAAACTTGATCCTATTCTAATTTGCTTACGCTATGTTGTCCAGAAGGGAAAGAAAGAGAGAATGATCGACAACGTGGACTAGCTACATTAGGTTGGAAAATTGTTATTTCACTTAAGAAAAATGAAGCTACCGTAATCGGGGAAAGAAGTGAACTCGTAAACACTCACCTTGTACTCATTGATAGAATCATATCCCAATATCACATCAGCGATTTTTCCTGATGATCACAAACCACAAAAGAAACATAAGTAAAACTAAGGAGCTATCTTCGTATCTTGAAAACAATTGAGTACAAAGTTAACTAAGAAGCAGTGGAATCAGAGCATAGAGTTCAAGAAAATGGGTGGACAAATTTAAGTAAGAAGCAGAGGAATCAGAGCATCGAGTTGAACAAATGGGTGGACAAAGTTAACTAAGAAGCAGAGGAATCAGAGCATAGAGTGCAGGAAGATGGGTCAACAAAGTTAAGAAGGGACATACCGTATTTATCAGGGACAAACACAGATATGACGTGGGCACCATAGTTGGTGAGCTTGAGGGAGATATTTCCTTTCTTGAGGTCATAAATCCCAATCGCATCATCATGCTTCGCTGAAGAGCCATGGACGAACGCAAAAATTAACAGAAAGGCCAAAGAAGTCAACACAGAGAACTTGGCCATCTTTTTTCGCTCACAGATCCGTTGGAATTATTCTTTATTTCTAACAAGATGTAGCTTCTCTTTTTTGAAAGGGACCAAAAGTATATAGAAGGCAAGAAAGAGCACATGTGCTCTGGACAATAATGATAGTCCACACTACGGATGAGTGACAAAATTTTTCTTCTTTTACAACCTGACAGTCGGTTGACGTGACATTTTTTGCCGGAAAGATGGAGTGGAGACCGGAGAGTCCAACTCTTTCGGGTTGAAATTGTATGAAACAATGTGAGAAGATTCTTAGAAGTGTATCAGCCAGAGTTTTTTTTTTTTTTTTTCTGAGAATTAATTATTACTTATATTTGACAGATCATTGCGCAGAGGACCATTTTGAGTGAAATAAGAAAAGGTTGCAACTTGATTGGGGTCTCATGGATCCTACATCATTTCGTCAAGTCGAAGTCTTTGGGAAGCAAACTTCTTTGTGCTTAGCCAAACTTGTATCGAATGGGTAGGCAAAAGTTATAGTTGTCTCCTACCTGGAATGAGGAACGAATTTTTGGCTGTATATCAATGCCCAAAAGATGACCCATATCATTTGAAATACATGACTCCTCACCTCCAACGAATGAGTTGTTAAAACCCATGAGGACACAAAAAGGCAATTCTTCTTAGTTTATTCCATTTGAGAGATCAACTTGTCTGAAAAGATAAAGATGGCTCAAATGTCAATTAAAGTTAGTAGCTGATAATATCTTCCTCAAGTTAATCAAGAAATTACCCATTTGCCATTTTTCGACTGTATTCTCCATATCTAAACATTGACTGACGGGCCAAGCTACTAAATCCATTAGGCGATGATGAGAATCAGTATAATTTACAAAAACTTACTAGATTGAGAGTTCAAATCCTGGTAAATAAGGGTCAGGTTAGGCTGCATTAAGGTTGGGTCCTAAGAATGTACGAGGAAAAGTCACGGCTCCCCATGCCACAAATTATTGCATTAGAGGACATAACATGATCCATTTGAATTCCCTATTCTTAACTAGCCAAAAGGGTGACCATTTAATAGGCATCGCTCTTTACAAATAGTCTGGTGGGCATCATCCATGTAGTTTTCCTTCCTGCCCTTTTTGACCTTAAATTTAATAGAGGCGCCATAGCGTTGGTCCCCACTAGACCGTTTAAAGGTGCAAGTTGTCCTTACCTCCGAAAATTTCAGATACACAAGAAGAGGGACTTTTTTTCAAATCATAAGCTGTCCCCAATTATATGAAGTCATCTTTTGTACATACATACCAACTAATTTATCATCTTTCTTATTCAAGTTTCAAATCATACAATGCTTTCTGATGTTGAAAGAAGCGTAAATTATCAGTTACACCTTTTTCATTAGTACATTATGATTGACAAGACGGACGGAATAAAAGAAATGGACAATAATATGGTACTTACTTGTGTTTTAACCACAATGTCAATTTTGCTTCCTGGGTAATAATTTAATTCCATATCCAAGGAAGAGGGTCGTTAAAAGCCTTGTATCATAAGGTAACTAAAAATGACGTTGTGATATTAATGGTAGTAGCTCACATGTAATTGCACAGCGTAAGATATATGCAAAAATGAGATGACGTGTTTTAATAGTATATAGGAAATACCTATATATATCCAAATATATATAAAAAACCTCTCTTTTTAATAAATAAATAGATACTATCTTCTACATTAAAAATGATCCATTTGCTTATTTGATTGAACATCCACATCGGAAACTTTTGCATTAATTATTTGAATGTTCAACAACGTAAGGGATCGCTTGGTATAAATTCTATAAATGACATGAGCAACTTTATGTTGAAAATTAGTTTGTAATATACGTAGTTAAAATTAAACTTGGAAATTAAGGGTTGCTTTCTTTCCAAGAGTTATGACTTGTAGTGAACAGACATGATTATTCTGAATGTTTGCTTTCTTTCCAAGAGTTATGACTTATAGTGAATAGACGTAACTGTTCTGAAGGGTTGCTTCCTTTTCAATAGTTGTGACTTGTAGTGAACAGACGTGATTGTTTTGAAGGATTATTTCCTTTCCAAGAGTTGTGACTTGTCGTGAACAGATGTGACTATTTTGAAGGTTTGCTTCCTTTCCAAAAATTGTAACTTGTCATGAACAGACGTAACTGTTATGAAAACTCTCTATATACATGAGGTTTATTCAAGATTAAAAAGTTTTGAACAATTCTACCAACACAATCTCTGCATTCATAATTCTTAAAGAACATTCATACTCTTACATCTTGAATGTTCTTGTGTTCTTTATATCCTATAAGTAATTTGCCTTTAACTCGGTTTGCAAGTATAGTGAGGGCAAATAATACTATAAGGAAAGTGTCCAACACGCCTAAAACACTTTAAACTTTGTGTTTTGATCTCAAGTTCTCTCAATTTTCTGCAACATCATTTAATTTATTGTTCATCATTTGTTTACTGGACTTCCAAATATTACAATTAGTCTCTCATGAGTAATTTGATTATTACTTGACGAATTGCTTGGAGTTGATTAAAAAGAAAGGAGAAAATTGATAGAGAAAAGGGAAATGACAAGTTGAGGTACAAGACCAGTGCTACTAATGTGAAAAAGAACCAACATACCCAAAGAGTTCTTAAAGGCTACTAATTGTGGTTAAATAGTTATATGTTCGCTCATTCGATTTTTTTTTAATCATTTTTGTTTCTTTTTGGTTTTGTATTACCTCATGCAACGCTTCCCTTTTATGGGATGCTTTGTTTGGGTCTTGAAAAGGAAGAGGTGGTTGTTTTTCATTTTCATTTTCATTTTTGTTTTTAAATTTAATAAAAAGTTTGTTTGTTTATTTCTGTTTTAATTTTAGTTTCTTCCCATTTTAAAAATTATGAAAACTATAAAGTGATTTTTCTTTTCTATTTTATTTTTTATAATCTAATTTCCTATCATCTAAATATATATTATTTAATTATTTAATACATTAATTTTTAATAAGAATTATAAATAATTTAATAAAAATATTATTAATATGAATTATGAATATTTAATTTTACTTAATAATTTAATTTAATTTTTGTAATTAAATTTAAAATATCTTCAAATATATTTCAAATAAAATTTGATTTAATAATTAAAACATTAAAATAAATATTAATTTACAAATAAAAAGTTACAATTAAAATTAATTAGTTTAATAAAATAAAATAAAATATATTAATAGTTTATTAATAAATATCATGTAAGAGATTAAAATAAATCTATCTAATTAAAAACAATTTATCGTTAAGTTTTATTTAATATATAATTATTATTAATAACAACTACAGTTTTTTATTTAAAAGAAAAACAGAAAACAGTAATTAAAAATTATATTTAAAAAGAGAAGTGAAACTAGTACTGAAGAAGACATAAAAGTTGATGTGAATTGGATTTGTTTGAATGTTTGGGGTTTGCCTTGGCAGAGAGGGCCTGCTTTAATCGCCACTCTCAGAGTTTTGTTGCTACATATTTTGTATTCATCAAATGCCAGGACACAAGTACGGATGTTAGTACCTGAACACTTCCCTAGCAGAAAACTTTCTCGGGGTTGAGTTGACCAGATGCACAAATTACTTGGAAATATTAAACCCCACATTCGTTATCTGTTAATTAACTAGTATAGTTTCTAGGGTTCATAAAACCATAACTCCCAAGATTGAGGACGGACAAGACGTTTTTCCAGCTTTTCACAAATTTAAACGATCACCTCAAAGTTTTCTTACATTTGTTGGGCTTTGAAGCTATCGTTATCACATTAGGACTTGGAAGAACAAGAAAAACAGACATTTCAATATCAAACTACTGTTTCAGTTTGAATACCTACATTCAAAGTATTCTTACAGGTTGGTTGGATGTTTTGAACATGGCATGAAGAAAAGAAATTTCTACTTATAAAACCAATCTCCTCCTAGTGACTCAACACAACTTCCATGGTGAAACAAACTTCCATAATAACATCGACGCTACTAATGTATGATGAGTTACACCCGATAATTAAATACAAATTATGTTACAGAAGAAGAATTCATTCACTAGTGAGAATGTATCTGTTGCATTTGACAAGGCTTCAGCTTGATCCAACAGGAATCATCTTTAGACCAGCTGCAATTGGCATGCCAAGGAACCCGAGGAATACGCTAAGAAACCATTGTTTCCAGCCGAGCGGACTTGTGTTTGCAAATGTACCTAAGAACTCGACGATTATGATCTGGAAGATCACGGTACATGTAAGGACAGCGACGAATACATAATTCTTCAGAATTCCCTCAAATACGTTTATCTTTTCCATCTCTCTGGAGCTGATCTCGTTAAAAACCTGAAGTGTAAAAATGACAACTCTAAAGTCAGGTATAAAACCCCTGCAGTATCATGGCCAGGTAACTGGAAACAATAATAGTTTCATGTCTAAGGCTAATATGACACTCCTAGAGCAATTTGTCCCTATCAATTTGAGCTCACAAAAGCACTTAATACACCCGCTCATCATAATCATCTGTCTTATCTGTTTCAGTTTCTTGAAGGAAAGGGAAAATGGAAACCATAATACTTTACCTGGCAAAAAACAAATGAGTTGAAAATGAGGGTGTTCAGAATTAAATCAGAATCCGGGCCATCCAGATTAAAAACTGCTTTTCCTCTCGTCTGAAGATACCATATAATGACAAACTGATACACAGACTGCCCCAAAATATTCCTCCACATTACGTTACTGATGAAGTTCCCTTTCCTACCAACAGGCGATCTTTTCATCAAATCATCATTTGGAGGCTCAGTGGCCAGAGCCAGAGCTCCCAGGGTGTCCATGATCATATTGACCCACAGAAGTTGAACAGCTGTTAGGGGAGCGTTCCCTGGGAGAACATTATGCCAAAAACAGATCAGGAACAGAAGGGCAAGCTAAGAAAGAAAATGTAAACAGAAAATAAGCTCAACTTACCTGTCAAACAAGCAGATGAAAAGTTAACAATCAGGGCTACCACGTTAACTGTCAGTTGAAACTGGACAAACTTCTGAATATTTATATAAACTGAACGCCCCCATTTTGCCACGGTTACAATTGTGGAGAAGTTATCATCTAAAATTATTACATCAGCACTCTCTTTAGCCACCTGCAAAACCAGAATATGCTTTCAGCACTCCCACAAATTTGTGCCAGCAGCATTTGCAGTCCATAAGCTACACACTGGGAGAATACCTGTTGTGGATGCTTTCATTGGGAAATCTTATACCAGAAAAGAAGAGCTTCAGAATTGATATTCTCTTTTATTTTTAGCTTATTGTTTCCTTGTTTGGCTGGGATTGACCGTTCTTATTCCGTAGGGAGTTTAGAGATATAGGATATTCTTATTCCGTAGGGAGCTTAGAGATATAGGACTTCTATAACTATAATAAGACTAATCCTTATTTAAAAGGACAAAAGATAAATAAAACGGTAGAATTTAATCAAAAACCAAGAAATTGGAGTTCTCTCTTATCAAATTCTAAGGTTTCAGTCTCCCTTGAATGAGTTTGAATTTTTATCCAAAGTAGGCCGACAAAAGAATCGCAATAAAGAGAAGAGAATTGAATTCGATTGCCCAATCAATCGTCCGATAACTCGATCCTGTTCGCATACATCTAACAATTTGGTATCAGAGCCAATCACCATGGGCGATGAAATACGAGCATTGCTACAAGACGAGCAGATTGTTACGGAATCAATCGCAGAGGCTAAATTTTTGGATTTGAAGGAGCGGATGGATAGTCACAACATATCACTCACCAATTTCAAGAACAGATGAAAAACTTGATTTCGGATTTGAGCAAGACCATCATGGGGGGTGGTGAGTAAACACGGCTCGACCGAGTCCCATACCTACACCAACGATTGCGGGGACAAGCACAAAGCCACCAGGAGCAGTATTTCTCGCAAATGGAGGAGTTGTTCCGTGATGCATAAAATTGGATTTCCCTACTTTTGATGGAATAGAGGACCTATTAATCTGGCTCCATCGTTGTAAGCAGTTTTTGAAAATCAACACACCAGCGACGCAGACAAGGTGAGTTTGGTAGCCTTTCACATGCTAGGTGAAGCACAATTTTTTTATTATCAATTAAAATTGGAAGGGCACATATCAAGTTGGCAGGAATTCCTTAATTACTGTTCACTGTGATTTGGCCCACCAAAAGGTAGTAACTCATTAGGCAACTTAGTCAATTTGTGACTAACTGGAAGCATAGAGCTTTATCAACGGCAGTTTCAAGAGAAATTAGCACGGGCTAGTGAATATGTTCGGGTAGATCAACATGTGGGCTTATTCATGGCTGGTCTGGATGTTTCCATTCGACTGGATGTCCAATTACACAAGCGTATAGATTTAGCCACGGCTATGAGTCTTGCTCGAGCCTTTGAACAGAAGCAACAACTGTTACAGGTTGGCAATAACCGAAGACGACAAGGGCAGATTACTCGAGTTGGGTTTGGATCCTCAAATTCACAACCATTAAGCGCCCAGAAAAATGCCATAACCTTTGCAGCTACGGGTTCCTCAACAACCCCAAAATACACTCCTTTTATCAGGCGGTTAAGCAAAGTTGAGATGGCGGAACGTCATTTAAAGGGTTTATGTTATAATTGTGATGAACCCTATTCAATGACTCATCAGTGCATAAAACTTTTCTGGCTAGAGCTGAGTGATATTTAAGAGGAAGCGACTACAAAAATTGATGAAGAACCAAGAGGAGAACCTGAAATTTCATTACATGCTATTACAGGCCAGACATATACTAGGACTATGCGACTACAAGCCATAATGAGTGGACAGCCCTTGCTGAGTTTGGTAGATTCAGGAAGTACTCACAATTTCATTAGTGTTACAGCAGCTCATCGTCTAGCCCTTCGGGTAAAACATTTAACTAATACTAGTGTGTCCATTGCTAACGGAGAGAAAGTTCAAAGTAAAGGGGTTTGTTCTCATCTCACCTTTTATATTGAGGCACACCAATTTTTGGCTGATTTTTATATTATACCATTGGATGGTTTTGATATTGTATTGGGAATTAAATGGCTACAAGAATTGAGACCTATTGTTTGGGATTTTGCGGCGCTCACTATGAAATTCAGAATGGAGGGGAAGTCAGTTATGTTTCAGGGACAGCAGGCGTACGCTGGGAAACATTTCCATTCGTTAGGTGAACCCTCGACAGTCGAGAATCCTTTAGCACAATTCTTGCTAGAATTTGATGATTTGTTTCAAGAACCCATGGGTTTACCGCCCCTTCGTCAATGTGATCATCGCATCTGCTTGTTGCCTGGGTCGGCTCCAATAGTCGTGAGGCCATACAGATATCCCCATTTACAAAAAGATGAAATTGAACGGCAATGTTCTCAGATGCTTCAACAGGGGATCATTCGACCTAGCAAGTCTCCTTTCTCTTCACCAGTTTTGTTAGTTCCGAAGCAAGATGGAACTTGGCGTCTTTGTGTAGACTTTAGAGAGTTGAACGCCAGCACGGTCAAAGATAAATTTCCCATTCTGGTAGTTGACGAACTTCTTGATGACCTCCATGGCGCACAATACTTCACTAAGCTGGATTTGCGGTCCGGATATTACCAAGTGCGCATGTTTCCTTCAGATGTAGAGAAAACGGCTTTCCGTACCCATCATGGCCACTTTGAGTTCCTCGTTATGCCGTTCGGTTTGACAAATGCCCCATCCACTTTTCAAGCCCTCATGAACGAGGTGTTTCACGCCCAGTTGCGCCGCTTTGTGCTCGTTTTCTTCGATGACATTCTCATTTACAGCCGCACCTTGAAGGAGCATATATCACATCTGCGCACTGTCTTTGACTTACTTCGCGCTCATCAACTTTACTTAAAGCGCTCTAAATGCTCCTTTGCATCTGCACAAGTGGTGTATTTGGGACATGTAATCTCAGCAGCAGGTGTGGAAGTGGATAGGAGTAAAGTCCAAGCTATTTTAGACTGGCCACAACCACAGTCTCTTACTTCTCTCCGTGGGTTTCTAGGCTTGGCAGGTTACTACCGTAAATTCATTCAGAATTATGGCGTATTGGCGGTACCTT
>JANSVB020000169.1:80182-93372 GCA_025504935.2 Erythroxylum haughtii | reverse complement strand
AAACCTTGCAGTTGGTCGTTAGATGATCCTTGCGCATGGAACGCTTTTCTTACACCGTTGTATGATTATGTCAAACCTTGCAGTTGGTCGTTAGATGATCCTTGCGCATGGAACGCTTTTCTTACACCGTTGTATGATTATGTCAAACCAATACCTATATCGTGTCTGTTTCCAATGTGGTCCATGTAGCTATTTATTATGAATATAATTAAGAATAGGTCAATTAGATTTGAATTTTTAATAAACTTTTTAAATTATTATTGAAATATTGTCTCTAATCAAGAACAAAATCCTCAATCTTTTCCTATTGGTACGAGGTAGTCTTAAACCATATAAAAACAAAAGTATCCCATTGCCAATAAATCTTCAATATATCATTCAAACTCAGACTTTCTCACATGTCTTAATTTATTATAGGATTGAATCTTATGGGATAATACAATCAAAGTTTCTCTCCAAATACGCATAATAATTGATAACATGTATACTTCATTGAATGCTACGATTGTTGAAAACTAATGTTGATTTGCTTAAAACTTCAAAGTCTAGGGTTAAGCTTGAAAATGAAAATTTATTCAGCATTTAAATCAATGTGCTCTTTTCGTCTACGTGACGATCTTATTTTTTTGGTTTCATTAGCTTATATATAGTTTATAAAAAGGAGGAAAGCAAAACGTAGGAAAATGTGCAGTCTATATACGTATGCAAGAAACTTCCCTGGTTTCTCTAAAGTCCTTAGTTTTGATTTCATTTAAATACTTACGTTACGACATACGATACGAGGTTTGAAATGAGTGAGTTAGCTGTCTTTCATTTCTAGTCAAGGACAATCATAAGAGGAGGGTTAAATTAAATCCCATAGGTAAGCAGTTGTACGATTATATTTGGTCAGTCAAAGTTGAAGTTGCATTAATATGATTGGATAACTATTATTGATTAGCTAAAAAATACTTCAGTCCGACGTGACGTCAACATATCTAGTCTAAATTAATCAGCTGCATTCAAAATTTAAAAATTTAAATTTAAATCCAACTTAATCCACTGCCATGCCCATGCCTAATAACTATATACATTCCCGTGACTTAGTACTTTCATTAAAAATGATTAAAAAATTGGACGGAATAGGTCCATCACTGTATCTGAGGTTGGGTAGTTGCAACTTGTATATCATCTTTTAATAAAGTCTTTCAAATATTATATAAAAGAGGGGCTTAACTTGTACTAAGTTGGCCAACAACGCTCTTTACAAATTATCCATCCCAAAATCTATTTCTCCTTAACTAATTTATAAACTCGTTAATTAGTTACTATCTCTTTTTCAATTCAGTTACACAAATTCTTCATTAGGTGTAATTTCGGTCCACAAAATTCTATAAAAGTCATATTTACTCAAGCAAAAATTAAATAAGCTAATTATCAATATTCATATCTAACGTAAATCAATCTTTATTTCCATGCTGGCAGTTGACCCTTTAATTGTACGAGGTTTTGATAGTTTGGATCTTGCCATATTTTAGCTCATACATATGTAGACAATTTGGTAATATTTTTTGATAGTTCTCTTTATTTTAAATGTTTACTTTATATATAACTTATGCAGACTCATAAAATTTAATTTCTATGGTGAATAAGTTGTTAAATATTTGATGTATTTAACATCATATGCTTTTTTCGATTTAAAGGTATGAAAAATCTCGTATAACAAATGACATATTTTAAAAGAAAAGAAAATATATGGTAAAAAATTAAATAAATAGTAAAAAAATACTAAAAGTGAATAGAGCAAAGATGTGAATACCGTTCCATTTCGTACTGGCTGAAAAACGAAACGAAATATCCTACTTTAGTATCGGCTTAGGTACCAGCCAATATCGGAAGTTTCGCTGGTACCGATTAGTATTTAAAATACTGATTAAATACCGGCCGATACTATGAATTTTGACAAATCCAAGGACTAAATAGCAAAAAATAACAAGATTTTTTAGATCTGGTTCTGACCCGACCTGAGCCAAACACCAGACCCAACCCATGTACCAAATTGGAGTTGTGATTCTTTTTGGGTGTATTTTCAATTGCTTTTTTTATGCTCTGAAATTGCATTTGAATGGTGTTTTGGTTGTGTTGTGTAATATTGAATTTGTGAATGGTTTGAAAGTTTGAAATTACTGGAATTGTAAATGGTTGTATTTAATGTGTTGTGTTGGAATTGTTGAAGTTGAGATTTGAGAAATTTGAGTTTGAATTTTAAAAGTTAGAAACATTTGATGATGGCTAAATCTAACTACAATGTAAGTAATTTCTTAATCTAATAAAATGAAATGCAAAAATTTTCTTCGTATGATGATGTTATTTATACAAAATGAGTTATATTATATAAGATAGACATACATATTGTGTAATTGTATATGTTAAATACTTGATTTGTTGATTTTTGACTTATTGGTGAATTGTGTTAGATAAAATTGAATTGTGTTAGATGAAAGTGAATTGTGTATGATGTAATCATATAAATGAGTTATATTATATAAAATAGACATGCGTAATGTGTAATTGTGTATGTTGAATACTTGAATTGTTGGTTTTTGACTTATTGGTAAATTATGTTGGATAAAATTGAATTATGCTAGATGAAATTGGATTGTGTATGATAACTTGAATTGTATGATGTAATCGTACAAAATGAGTTATAATATATAAGATGAATATGTGTATTGTGTAATTGTATATGTTGAATACTTGAATTGTTAGTTTTTAACTTATTGGTGACTTATGTTAGATAAAATTGAATTGTATATGATATAATCATATAAAATGAGTTATATAATATAAGATGGACATGCGTATTATGTAATTGTGTTAGTTTGGACTTTTAAGTTAAACAATACATATTTTGTGATAGTAGTTGATAATGAAATTATGTGTTCTTTATTTTAATATAAGTCTTCATTTATTTTTATAGATAAATAAAAGAAAGTTCAAGTACTCCTAATCATTTAACCATTTTAGCAAGATATCATGATCTAGCTTAGGCTCATGTTGCATTGGTCCCGATATGAAGAACCATACAATTTGCTTACTTTGTAACAAGTATTTGACAGATGGATGAATCACCTGATTAAAGAAGTATTTAGCTGTAAAGAAGTAAGTTGTGATGTGAAATGGCAAATAAAAACTTTGCTTGAAGAATATCAACATGAGAAAGATAGAAGGGAGAGATTAAATTATGAAATTGGTAGTGGAAGGTCGCTTGTTGGTTTTCCTGATAATAGTGGAAATGTTAAAGGTGGTAGGGATAGTGGTAGTGTTTCATCCCAATAAGAAGTGATTGTTGAATTTCGACTTGATGTTAAGAAAAGAAGAAAGTATAGGTTGAATTTTTACACCATGAACAACTCTTGAAGCTTAGCCTACAATTCGTATTGCCACATAATCAAAAGAAGCAGTTCATAATGTAGATATGACAATGGATGAATGGTGGTATGATATAGATGCAACATTTAATGCTTCATAATCTTACAATAAGAGGTAAACTTTTGAGATGTTTAGTTTATAAAATTAAAAGTTAATTGGAAGAAAGAAGAATGGATTGGGCTATTTATGGGTGTTAAATCATGTGTGATGATTAGACAAATAAGAGGCATAAGCCTATTAATAATTTTTTTGGTTTATTTTACAAAGGGCTTAATATTTTTGAAGTCTATTGATGCATCTGACCTTGTTAAGAATACTGATAATTTATTTGAAATATTTGATGAAGTTGTGAATGAAGTAAGACCAGAAAATATTGTTTAGCTCATTACTGACAATGATTCCGTTTATAAAGAGGCGGGAAGAAGGTTTCCAAGAAAGTATAATTCTTATTTTTGGACTCTTTGTGCTGCAAATTTCATTGACTTGATATTGAAAAATATACGAGATGCTAGGTATTTTCCTATTATTGATGAGACTATATAGAAAGCCAAAAAGGTAACTAAGTTCATTTATAATCGTGAATGAGTCTTGAATTCAATGAGAAAGGATTTTACCAATAGTAGGAATTTGTGTTGACCTATAATTACAAGATTTGCAACAAATTTTTTATAACTTCAATGTTTTGTTATGATGAAGAAAGAGTTGATATAGATGTTTACAAGTGATAAGTAGGTTGTATGTTAGCATGCTAGGTCTAATGTTGGATTAGAGGTTTCTAGAATTATACTTGAAGATATTGAATTTTGGTCCCAATGCCAATTTGTCATTTGAGTTTGTAAGCCTTTGATGATGGTGCTTCGTTTGGCTGATAGTGATGAAAAGGCAATAATGAATTTTTTTTTATAATATGGAGAGGGTGAAGGAAACAATTAAGGCCAATATGAAAAAAGGCCTTCGTTGTACACACCTTATCTTGTAGTCACCAATGATAGATGAAAAAGGCAACTTTACTCTTCGTTGTTTGCAACTAGGGCATTTTTTAATCTTAGTATCTATTTTAGAATATGTTTTACATAGAAAGTTAAAGTTAATAAGGGAATGCTATTAACTAATATAATAGTTGTTGCCCATGAGATGATGCAAGACCTTTTGAGCTCACAAATGGAGCTTTGTAAGCAGTTTTCTGGAGATTCTGGGATGTCAATTACTATTCGACAAAGAGCAAAACTTAATCCAGGTATATCTTTTTTCACTTTTGATACTTGTTGAAAATTAATTATCACTTTATTTTGTTTATAACACTACTTTTATTGTCTTGTGACTTACAGTTTCTTGGTGTGACTAATTCGAAACTTGTGTTCCAAAATTGCAAAGGTTTGTAATTCGAATTCTAAGTTTATATGTGAGTACAACAGGCTGTAAAAGGAACTGGAGCATATTTGACTTCATCTATTCCAAGAAAAGGAATAAATTGAAACACAGGAGACTAAATGACTTGGTCTTCATTCATTATAATTTAAAGCTTGGGGAAAGGTATATTATTATCATTATTAATTTAGATGTAATTTCTTATAATTTTTCAATAATTAAATTTTATTGTTTACTAGGACTTTTAATATAATAAGTAATTCAGTAGAACTAATTTACATTGTTAATATCGATCTTTTGAAATTTAAGAAATCGGGTATGGCAGATATGAGTGACCTTGAAGATAATCTTGGATAGGAAAGCACTGACTTGTCATTTGGTGCATTGAATTTGAATAATAATGATGAGACTCCTTTCAATGATGAGAATTTTGTATCAAATGATAATTGAGGTTAGCTCAGTTATAGCGGATATCTCCCTGTAGACAATTGAATGAAGTTCCAGGTTTTTGTTTCTCCTCTTCTTTTAATTCTACTTATATTTGATGTATATGTTAAATTCTATATATGCAATGTAATTGTAAATATTTTTATTTCAGGTCTCATTTTTACTTGGTTATTTCCTTATCACAAGCTCTTATTGTAAATTGAAATAGTTAGAGAGTTAAAGATACTTATTATTCTTTTTATTTAATATTTTGATATAATTATTATTTATTATATGATGAAATTGTAATATTTTAAATAATTTGTATTGTTCTTAATTTTATATATGTATGATGCTTATCTTTTTTTCATATTAATTATAGTTATTATTTATATGTGAAATATCTAAAAATTAATGTTAATAAAAATAAATAAATTATTTTTATTTTAAATTTTTATTATTATGATTTTTGAAGATATGATTGATGTAAAATTATAAAGTATACAGTACAATATACTAATGAATTATTTTGCAATTTCAAAAAATAAATTAGGAACTATTTCATAAATTTTAAAAATTGCCTGAAATGGTACCCAATATTGACCAGTACCGGTACAGTATCGTATCAAAATCTACTTTGGTACTAGGGTTGGTACGGTTTTCATAACATTGAAATAGAGAGAAAATAAAGTACATTAATTCCTTTAAAACTTTAAGTCAAATTATAAAGTTACATTTGAGATCAATTTATTAACTACCATTTTTAGTGAGTTAGTGGAGATAAAATCATCAAAATAATATTTATGAAATTAATAATGGGGCATAAAAAACTCAAATATTTACTGTTAAAAAGGTAGAAGATGTTATTTGCCCTTTAACATTTTATAAAGTATTTAAAGTAGCTCCAACTATTATTTTTATTGTAAATTCACACTCTACATTTATAAAATGACATGATTTACACCTTCAAATCGAGTTTCTTTAGGTTTTTATAAATCAACATCACAACTCTATTAATTTAGGTTACATGGCATGCCAACTATACAATTCTAACCGTATGGATACTAACGTGGCTTTTATATAATTTTTATTTTTAATTTTGTCAACATTTAATTATTTAAAACATTAAAACAAAATATAGATTATACCACTACAAGAAAATTATAGAATATTGACGAAAAATTACTGATAGAAAAAATTCTACCATAAATTAGCGACGGAAACAAAAATTTCATCATAAATTGGTGACAGAATAAAAAATCCTTCATTAAAAGAGGACCAAATGTTACTGCCAACTTTGCCGATGGAATTCAGCGACAAACTAGTGAATATCATCGTAAAAATAGGCATAAATGGTTCCCGGCTAAAATTCTCGATTGAATTTACAAACATAAATAATTTTTGTCAATAAATTAAAAATAAAGGAAAATGATGTTGTTTAAATTGGAAGGAAACATTGTGATTTTCCTTCGACTTAAATCGACAAATGCAAACTTGCCTTCTCTTCTTCTTCATTGTTTTCTTCTTCAAATTTGTTCTTCTTCATTTCCTCCATTTTTGATAGATCTGTCTTATTTCATCTGTCCATAGTCCATCCGTCCATTTGTCATCTTTGCTTCCATTATCGACGTTGGTTGTCCTGCTATTAGGTTTATTTTTTTGCTTCATTTTGTGTTGTTAAATGATTTTATTTTTGTTGGTTTTGTTTGTTTGTATTAAATGTAATAGAAAGTTAGGTTTGAGTTGTGGATTTATGTATGTACAGTTGAATTTCCCATATGTATAGAGAAAAGAAAAAGGAGAAAATTTAATTTACATGATAAAAATTGTCTATGTTTTTAATAAGTGATGGATTGAATGAGGAGATTATTAAGTATTTGAATACATAATGTGGCTTATAAATTCTAAGTCAATTTATTTACCCAATGTATTTTTCAAGTTCTCTACTATTCTCTTGGGTTTTAATCTTCTTGATCTAGAAAATTTCTCGCCTTTAACCTTATCCCCATTCCAACTGAGACATACGGACTTTTTGATTCAAATGTGCGTATAATCAAAGATGAAAATATTAGTAGTAACATATTTTCATATCATCAAAATCATGAGTTAGAGCCTCAATTGGTTGAATAATCTTCTCATTTTATAATAAAATATATTAGGAGATATTTGAGAAAGTAAATGATATTAAATAAACTATCCATATGTCAAATAAATGTATAGTATAAACATAAATGATATTGTATAAACCCACTCCACGTCAAATCAATATGTAATGAATATTCCCCTTTTAATTCATGCTTTATGAATGATTGCATTTTAGTATTATCATTCTTTCCCATTTTCATCAAAATTAAATAGGATATATGGTATATAAAGTTATAAGTATGATCAGGAAAAAAAAAATAAAAGGAGCACTTCCCTCTCTCCCATATAAAAAATCCTATTATATAGGTAAAGTATATATGCAAAGTGGTTGCTGAAAATGATCTAATTTTCAAATGGTTCATGTACCAATTCGAAGATCTGTATACCTTTTACCTTTCTCTTCCTATGTAGATTCATTAATCCTTTCTTCCTCTTCCCTTAATTTTTCTCAACTAAGTTAATATTCTCAATTGTCATCAATGTGAAGGAAAGTATTTACACCCTTTTATATACTACCAAAGGTTACTTCTTTTTCTTCTTCAAGTGGATCAATAGTTATTTTTTATACTATTATCCTAATTTAACTCATATAAAGGCCTCTAATAATTTTCTTTTGAAATAATTGTTAAAGATACCATTGTTGTTCCTTATTTGATGTTAATAGAGATTGTATCAATTCTTATAATTTATTTTATGCTACTTAATATTGACTTACAAAAAAAAAGTTAATATGTTCTAAGTGCCCAAACAAACTTTAGTGTTTAGAGGTTAGTCTTTGAACCATTTATAAAAAATAATTTTTATAAAAAATAATTTATTTTTATATGACCTAAATCACCAAAAAAATGATACCTCACATGATAACAATTGAAATTGTTAGTGTCATATGAGAAAGATTTAAAAGAATATGATTATATGTATTTTTAGGTATTGATAAATGATATATGTGGTATGAAATTCCCTTCTAGATATATGGAGAATTATGAGCTCTCATTCTATAATGAGAAGGCATATTGTATGAATTGTCATATCATTTGTTCCTTTAATAAAATTGGGACCAATGAGAATTTTGAACATATGTCAAATACTTGTATGGTAGACTATAATGATTATGAGTTTTTGTTATACCATTATAATTGAATTTAGGTTTATAATAAATGTGAGCATATTTAATAATCTGTTCTTATAGATGAGGTCCATATTATGATTTTTGCATGCCTTTTTATGTCTTTATATATGAATTATAGTTACTTTTGCCTTTAAAGACGTGATGTTTATATCTAGAATATGAAAAATACATGAATGCATGAAATTTCTCTTTTTAATATGAAATAGAATATTGGATGAGCATGTGATATTTATACATATTTAGCCATAGACTCATCATATGCTTTCCTCTCACAAAGATAGTCTTGTTTTTAGATGGTGCACTTTGTAACTGAAACCAATTTATCATTAGAACTCTTTAGAGCTCCAAGTATTTTATTCAATTTTTCACTACCTATATTGAATCTAGAAAAAAATTTTTAAGGCCACTTATATCCTTCTTGAATGTCTTATTTTCATGCAATAAATCATACCCATTGTCATTGGGAACGACCACATTCTTAGATTATATCATGCCATGCATATCACATTTAAATTTCTCATTCTTAATCATACATGTAGATAAGAGTTTTTAACCCGAAGGCACACTTACAAGTTTCTTTCTTATTTTTCATGCTTATGACTTCTAAACATTCAACAAACTTACCATATGAAAGCTCATGTATGATTATTTCACTTAATGGTATTAACATATGCAAGTATGTAGTTAATAATGATTTTGACTCATTTTTTAGATGAACAAAGATTTTAGGGATGTTATCAAAAAGTTTTTTTGTCTATTCTAAATTAACTTTTCAATTACTTTTAGTTACATGTAGTTTTAAATTTAGAGGATCATAACACCTATACTCTTTGTAAAAAATTGAATAGCCAATAAAGGTATTGTTTTATGCATAAATCAGTTTTAGTTTGAATATCTTAAGTTTTATCCAAAGATATTGTTTTATGAAACTTAATTTGTTAAGTAAAGGACATGAGTGATCCTATAAGGATTTAAGCATTCATGAAAAATTTCTTTTCTTATGTGGATACGTCTTTGAGTATGAATTTCCAGAATTTATATTTCATCTATTTAAGATTACATATAAGATGCATACAAACATTAAAAATAATAAAGTCACGTAGGATTTGAATTTAAGCCACATTTTAGCCCTTTTATACATTAATATATTAGAGCTTCTTTTTTTAGCCTAATTTAAAGTCAAGCTCTTTCTGTGTAATCTTTCCTAAATAATCTTAAGCTTAAAAGAAAAATAAGTATTTACTCTTTAATTCATAACAATTGATGTTTTTATTTGTATTTTGATGTTTTACAAATGAGAAGCAATGAAATAAGTATATGGAAGATGGAAAATGTATAAAAGAAGCAATGTAAAAAAGGGAGCTTGGTTGTAATATATTCATTGAACTAGCTAATTCTTTATTTTTTTTCTTGCAGGTCGTGTTATGTGTCGAAGAGTGCCTATAATTGGTCCTACTATATTTCAAAAAATCAATTCTAGGTACCCACACAAACATGGTCCTTGGAGACTAGTTCTTCATTTTTCTTTCAACCCATATGATATACTCTTTTCATGAAAATATGACCTATAGTGATTTAAAGAAAATGCGATGCTTTTTTGTTTCTCATAAGGATTAATATAAATGGGAGCAAGTTTCATTTCATTATGCTTATAAAGAGACCTATAATGATTATGAGTTTGTTTCATACCATTTTAATGATAAAGAGGCCCATATGAATGAGAAGGTGGCTGTAAGTTCTTTTGAGATGACCTTGCATAAAAATTGTTCCTATTTTTGCCTTAAGTATTATACTCTCCAGGTTTAGAATGTGATCCATACATGAATTTCCTTTTTCTTGGGACTTAGAGGATGATAGATGGACACGTATGTTATGTTGTCTACATTTACAAAATGCATTATGATCATGTGAAGATTCAGACATAGTCTCATTAATATAGTTAATTATTGTCTTTGTCCATAATAATGGTTTTGCATAATAATGTTTTTTTGGGTAATAATGGTTATGATCTTGCAAAAATTTAGATGTTGTCTTTGTCGATATGTGATATTGTGAAAAATGGTTATAAGTTGTAGATTATGAAAACATTAATAGAAGGAAAACAAAATATGCAATACATAACTTAAAACTCATGCATATTTGTACCTATGCTCAATTCGAAACTTATAAAAAACTAGCTAATTGTTTATTGTCTTTTGTGCAGGCCATGTTCTGTGTTGAAGAGCATCGATAATTGTCCAACTTCAGTCATTTTCTTTGTAGTATGTGATTGTCTGCCTATTAAGGTAAATTGTTCAACTAAGTAATGTCTACAATTAAGCAAGTACATTTTGTTCATATTATTTTGAGTTGCATGTGCACAAAAGAGAAAGAAAAGTTCCTCATAATGATAATCGGGGAGAAACAAGTGATATTGATGGTAACTTATCTATTTTCACATATCTAGGATGAACATATGAACGTTTAATAAGAAGAATGTTAACGAAAAAAGAAATAGAGGCTGCCCATGGTTACATTTTATTAAACTGTCAAGAAGTTCAACCTTTCGTGTAGTAAGTTTAAGTTGATTTTGAAATTGATTATTTGGGTTTTTGAAGTTAGTGTTGTTCACAACTAAAATACATAATAATGCTTTTAGATTATAAAAGGAATGGTTATGCGAGCTAATACATGAAACAACATAGGATGATAGCAATAAAGAAATTGGAAGAAACTTTCCTCGATGGTTCGAGATATATGTAAGTTTTCATTTGCAATAATTAACATGGTTGAATTATCATACCAAAGTGTTTAAATGACATTATACTATTTAATATGATTTTTTTGTAGGCCTCAGAAAATCCAATAAAGAACAAGTTCATATATGATCTTGCGAAAGAATCTTTATGAACTATTAAATTGTATCTGATGTATTTTGTTAATGGATATAAATTTCATACAAAATATCATAGTTATAGCATGGAAACAGTAAATAGTGGGTTTGCATATAGGGAGAATTGATGAATTAATATGGTAAAATTATTAAGATACTTAAAATTGAGTACCTTGCATTGCCAATAAATCGGAGTGTGATTTTTAAGTGCGACTGATTTGATCTAACTCCTAATGTTGGTACAAAAGTGCACAACCAATACAAGCTAATTGAAATCAACCAGTAAAGAAGTTTTAGATAATTTGAACCTTTCGTGTTAGCGATGTAAGCGATCCAAGTGTATTATGTCCCTTTTCCCAGCTTACAACGAGATAAGTCAAATTGGTTGGTCGTTTGTAAAGTAAAACTTAGAGGTGTTTTTGAATTACACAGAAAAGGAGAAAATAAGATAATTAAAAGTGAAGAGTTTCATGATAAAATAAATGCATGTGAAACATATGACCAGAATGAACCTTTGAACATTCTAAATAATAAATATGTTGAAATTTCATCTGAAGAGGATGAGGAGTGCAAGAGATCTAAAGAAAAGCCTGAGTTTGATTCTAAATCTTTAGAAAAAGAAGAAGATGATGATTTTGATTTACAATTAAGTGATGATAACAATTAATTTTTATTTGTAATAGAATATTATATGAATAAATCTATTATTGTATTAACAATATATTGTTATATATTTAATTTATATTGTTCTATTACTGGAATATTCAATAAATACATATTTCAGGTTTAAATATATGGCACAAAAGAGAAAACAAGAAATGGTGTAGCTAAGGGTTAGGCTACCACTATTTGGACAAGGCAGTGCAATTCTAAGTGAAGGATCACATTCTGCTCCAGCTACAAAATCATAGGTTGTACCTTTAGCTATTGCACATCTAAAGAGGCATCACCCTCCTGACCTACAGTCCCTGTACAGTCACCTTTTGTACCTGCGGCTACACTATCCACCACCCTATACCGATAGAGATATTAGGTGTAAAGGTTACGGATGAAGGAGGTGACCTACAGCCTGGAGCTAAGAGAGTTGATGAAAGAACTTACATCATTGTCAATAATCTTTGAGTAAAATTCTAAAAATTTCATAATATATATGATAACACCATAGGTTTAAACCAAAGTTACAGGTTTTAATTTGAAAATGATCTAAAATAGTTTATATATTAGGTTAGCTCTGTTTAGAACGTGCTCTAAAAACATCTCATCTAAGTTCAAGGAGAAGTAGATCTTGAGGGTCATACATGGAAGACTATCTCTCAGGCGACAAAAGATTTTTATTATCACGAGTTTCAGGTATAAAAAATATATTCTTTTGTATTTTTATTTTATCTAATTTTATACATTAATTAGATAAATATTGTAGTTTATAAGTATTTATAGTATGCTTTTCTTTTTCAGAAAGAATTTTTTTGGGATTTGATGCTGTAATTTATAATGTATGAGAGAGGCTAGCTCGTACACATTATAGATACTTTCTTGGTGAAGTGAATCACACGTTAGTATACGATATACAAAGTGCACAAGAAGGGAGAGTTGAATTGTGTATTCAAATTTTTAATACAATCCCCTTTTAAAAAATTTGCTTTCTCAAAACGATAGACAAACAATATTATGAAGTAGTTATATCAGCAATAGAAATAAGAGTAAAAAGTTAAGAGAGAGAATCGACACAGTAATTTTATACTGGTTCACCCCAAACCGTGGACTACGTCCAGTCCTCAGAATCCCTTATGAGATTTCACTATACTTCACAAAAGTACAAGTATTCTTTTCACCGAGCCT
>JANSVB020000168.1:1158675-1170072 GCA_025504935.2 Erythroxylum haughtii | reverse complement strand
AATACTAAGAAAATAATGCATCATTCCAAGATTAGTTATATCACATTTCACCATCATGGATTTCTTAAAACCTTCAAACATTACATTATCACTTCCAGTATAAATAGATAATGAGCATTATATCCCTATCATCAATCTTTGTAAAAATTGTATATTCATATAAATATTTTTTTAAATATTCCTTATAAAAATAAGTATTTATACAACTACACCAAACTCTTAGAGCTTGTTTTTAGTTTATAGTGCCTCATTCAATTTATACATTTTATTCTCTTCTCCTTTCTTAATATAACCACAAAGTTGATCAATAAATTTCTTTTCATTTAAGCCTATGTAAGAAGGTTAATTTTATATTTTGTTCAAGTCATACAACGAGGGATAAAACTTTTCTCAAGTCTATGCCAAAATTTTATTTATAACCTTTACCTACTAACTGTTACTTGTACATGTCAAATTTGTTATTTTTGTTCAATTTCATCTTGTATATCCACTTGACGCTAATTTTCTTGTGCCCTCTTAAAAGCTTATTCAACTTTCAAGTATTATTTCTTTTAAATATTGCAATTTCCTCTTCGATTTTGCCCTTCCACCATTTTATTTCTTTAACAACCACTAACAAAGTGGTGGGATTATATTTGAATATAGTGTAAAATGTGTAAGTAGATCCTTAAATTGGCCAATTCCGATTACCTCATAATTAGTCATCCATACATGTCTTCTTCTAATATATTGAGGCCACTCCTCTTCTTCTGAACTTATAGGAATTGCATGTTTTTCGTCCTCCTCTAACTGTTACTTTCCATCTTCTTTTCTCGAATAAAATTAGCAAGAATTTGTTGTCTGATACCATCATTATTCCACTTCCAAAACTTCTCTTCATCAAAGATAACATATAAACTAATATTGATTTTCTTAGTGTTAAGATAGTTTATAGGCTTTTGATTGATCACTAACACTAAGAAGAATGTATTTTCTCCTTTTTTTCTCTAGCCTTTTCCTCTTCTCATCTAAAATATGAACATAGGAATACTTCCTCAAATATCATATTTTGGATATTAAGTATGGGACATCTATTCCAAATATGAACAATTCAATTGAATGCATTAGGTAAACAAACTTTTAAGAGCTTCACTCCTTAATAAAAGGCTCACGCTATATTCACAATCATATGATTTTTTCTTTCACACTTTTTCATCTTATTAAGGAGTTATTATTGTTGTAAGCTACCTTTTGATTCCATAAGTCTAAAAAAAATTACAAATTCATGTGAATTGTATTCTCTCACATATTTAGTGTGAATAAAACTTTAAAATTTCTTGCAAAAAAAATACCAATATTCTCTAACTATAATCATTAATAATGGATATTATCTTTCCTTTTCCTTCATTGGAAGATGAATGTATTAACCCAAATGAACTCAAAAGCTTTCTTTTTCTCTCTATGATTTTTCTTTTAAGAATTGACTTCAATATTGTTTGCTAACAATACAATCTGCATAAACATCAAAGGGAGTTGTAATTTGCGAAAGATCAATCCTTATATTTTTTTGTTACAACGTTTTTATCGTACTAATAGGTGATCATAATGAAAATGTCATAGCTATACTACATCCTTCGATTTTACTAAACAAGTAAGAATGAAGGATGTTTTGAAGATATAGAGGAAATATATCATTCATTATTATATTATCTTGAACAATTGAACCCATCTTTGAATATTGAATTCTACACACTCCATTTATGGTAGAAACCTCACATCCTTTTTCTTATAGTTAACCCATATTAAGTAAGTTATTTTAAATCTAGCATATGAAATGCATCATAGATAATGTGGAAGGTATTTTCTTTGGTTTGAGTAGTGACCCTTCCTTTTCCTATGATAGAACCATGGAATAGTCACTAAACTTGACATAACTATGGAAAGGTTCGTCAAAGTTAGAGAATGCCTTCTCGTCACCAAACATATGGGTGATGCAATTAATGTCTATCATATGTTTTATTAAGTTTCCCCTTTAGAATACCATATCAATAAAAGAGACATCTCTTCTTCTTCTTCTTTTATAATAAAGTTTGTTTTTCACCACTCTATTTATTCAAATTGGTTTGATATACTAATTAATGACTATAGCGAAGACACATATAACACTCTATATTGGATTTATCTATTGGCTTTGATTTATAAGTTGTTGAGTAGTTACCTCCACATCCTTTTTCTTTTCCTTGAAGTTGATTTTCTTGGTGATATTAATACTGGTTTATACGATCATTGCTTACTCTACCTTGACCTTAGCACTACTTTATCCTCTATCAACTCTATTTGGCATATAATAATTTTATGATGATGCCTTCAACGCTTGCTTTCTTTTTTTTTTAAATCTTATTGGTTTATTTTTTGTTCTTGAGCTAATAGTGAACCTTGAAGTTCATCAATTAAAAGAAACTTGAGATCCTTTGATTCTGTTGCAGAACTTACCATATAATTAAATTTTGATGTCATTGATAAAAGAATCTTCTAGATAATCTTTATATTAATTATACATACCGTAAAATTAAATTTTGATGTCATTGATCAAAGAATCTTCTAAATAATCTTTATGTCAACTATCTTATACCTATCTTGCATTTTGATGATAATTATCATTGTCTTTAAGGAAATCCTTAAATAGATTCTCCTAATTTCATCTGGATTAGTTTAAACTCTGATTGAAATGCTTAAAGCTATTTCCTTTTCCTTACAAATATTTGGAACTTCTTTTTTATAAAATCCCAAATTAACTTTAAAGTATCCTTAAAAAGGATTAGTTTTCAAGATTGAGTAGTAAATTGCTTGAATAGTTTTTAAGATTTGAGTTGTCAAATTCTACAAAATATAAAATTTTCCTTGAAATCCTTGAATCATTGTCCTTTTACTTCATTTGTTTGCATACAAACTATTGGTTCAATAATTCTTTCTAAGACTCTTACAGACGACATGTTAGTACTTCTTATAATTGAAGAAATTATCCATTAGGATGCTCTAATAGTTATAGTAACCATCAAAGCAAGGGGATTGTTGTTTGAGCAAAAGTTTCAATTGTCAACATTTTTCTACTGCAAAAGAAAAAGAATAAAGATACTATTGTAACACTCTTATCTCACATATCTCTTTTACTATTCTTTCACTTCTAACTAACTTTGATACTATTATTACAAAATCTCACTAGTGAAATAGATAGCATTAAATTGAAATGTTGTTGAATTTGCTAATTCTTACTTTTAAGAGTTACAACTATTGAGGTCTTTAAAACATAGCTTCCAGCAATGATAAAATGTAATAAAATAGTATAAAAGTCCACATGTCCTAAAGAATTATTCAGCTAACTAACAAACTCAAAGACTCCACTATAACAAATTTAGAAATTTTAATAAAACAAATTGTATTGCACATCTTAAGACTATGACAACTAAAAATGTAACACTTGAAAATAATATTCAACAATTTCAATTACCAAATCACGTTAAGTTGGCCAAATTTTAAAATTGATTAAAGTGTAATAAAAGCAAATAATTGTGTAATAGGCCATGCTTTTGTAGAGCATATGTGCACTAACTAAGATTGTAAATAAATCCTAGAAATTTCCCACTTAAAAAAAAAGAGGATTTAAAATTGAATTTTATTATCAACTTTCTATTGTTTTATCAAAATTTTCTTGGATCAAGTTATATTGTTGGCTTAAATTAGAACAATTCTATAGTTATGTAATACTCAAATTGAGAAAATGTATCAAATTATTTTGAATTGAATTAGAATGAAAGAATTGAATTTATGCGTTTTAATTTTGCAATATATTTTATTTTCATATTTTTAAATTTAATTTATTTAATTTTAATATTTAAAATATAATATTACTCATTTGAATTTAGGTCTATTAAGGTCATTAATTTGTAATCTTCGAATTGAAGATATAAATGAATAATGATTCTTGGCAAGTTATAGAAGATAATATATTTTAAAATTCTGTTTATCCCTGTGTGATCTGTAATCAACTAACAAAAAAATAAATAAATCTAAGCTTACATATTTGTTTTAGCATTGTATGTCTTCGTTTAATTTGATACTATAAGTAACTTTGGGTATATTGAATTTCTTCTGCATTGAATGTTATGAGAAAAGCTGGTCAATGTGTAAACCTCATTCTATCATTCGTTATCTTATTACGCACTCAATATTAATTTAAGAAGAGGTGGTCAACTGGTAAACCTCATTTTACCATTCATCATCTTATTATTTTTACTAATTCTGTTTTCTTGATAAATTCATATTTAAATCCTATTGAATATTTTATAAAAATATTTGTAAAAAATCATTAAGTAGTAGCGAATGATGGATTCAACTTCGTGAGTATAATTTTTTAAATATTCAATAACATTGAAGAATGTAAAATTTTAAATTTTAAAATACGAGTAATATTCTACATAAAACAAGACATTGGATAAGTACAAATCATATGATTTTACACATTAAGTCTCAAAGTCTTATCTATAATTCTAACCTTAACGCATATCAGTGGTGCAATTTTCTTCTACAGGTTTGCTTTTCTCTAAACATGCAACGCAAGTTGTTAACCTAAATCCACTTGCCGGCAAAACCAAAATTCGTAAGGGACAACTAAGTGCAGGAAATGGTGTTACTCACGCCTTGTCGCCCTTCTCAATTATCTGTTATGTGTAGTGATCATACATCCTAATCACTGCCCACGAAAAAGGAACAGTGGACCAGAGTTTAAGGATCAGAAAACTACATTGCTGTAAAGCTTTAGTTGACTTAGAAGTGGCTTCTTACGGACGATGCTTTCACGGCTCTTAATACTTAGCACCATTCCTCCAATTGTAGCGCAGCTGTGTACTATTTTTCTTCTTGGCCTTTCAAATCAATTGAATATTATTCTAAAGAAGGAAACACGTAATATGGTAAGACAAAATACTTTCACTCGTTCAGACTTGGGAAGTTTCAACATGTCCTGATCAATTAACAGGCTAACGATGGTAACGTTTATTGCATATTATTGACCTTTCAAAGTAAGGACTAGGCACATATGGGAAAAAGACAATGCCTCCTTGGCCCTGTTGCTGTAAGCTTTCAAATTCCTTGATGCTTTGGCAGTTATCATTAGCATTCATTCTCTAACTCTAATCCTTGAAACTAACTATATTATAATCTCCTGAACTATAAACACAGATATCATATATTATTGTTTCTTTCTTTTTATTTTTCTATCCGAGAGTTGAAGTTGAAATGGCCTTAAATACTTGCCTTCAAAACTTACCCAATTTTAAGTTCAATATTGTTGTAAAAATCAACCAGATTAGAGTATATTCGCAGCTAAATAGGATTGAAGGAATAGTAATGAATACACATGTTTTACGTGAAAAACTCCTAAATTAGGGTAAAAATTACGGACAAGGATAGAAGAATTTTACTACTGAAAAATGAAAAATTACAAAAAAAAAACTATATCCACAAAAATATATAGAATATTTTTGCCTCTTTTCTTCATTCTTTTCTCTCTCACCCCAAATCTCTCTTCTTTGCTAATGGGATGCACTCTCATTGTTTAAATTGGCAGGAGATTGAAATTATGGTTAGCCAAATTGGCCAATCATTATTTGTCTTATTAAGCATGTTAGGCACCGAAATTTGATATCTAACATGCCAAGCCTACACTACAAGAAAACAACCTCTTTTGCGTCGCAAAAGGTCTAGAAACATCGCAGAATCCCATTTACGACGTTTTAAAAAATGTCACAAAAAACATTGCCAAAGGTGGTGTAGGGAAAAGGTTTCTACGACATTTTATAGAAAACGTCGCGAAAAATCTTCATATTTCGCAACGTTTTGGAAAACGTCACCAAAAGGTCAGATAATCTGAAAACGTCACCAAAACGTTACGGATTGTAACAGTTTTAGCGACGTTTTTAAACAATGTCGCAAAAATCAACAAGCGCGTAAAATAGGTTAACGTCCCGAATTGTAAGTAATTTACTTTTTATAAATATCTCAAAATAATTTTATTTTAATAAATTTTCAGTTTTAATAATTAATTTTTTTTTCATTTATCCGAAAATAAATTTAATTTTGATAATTATTCTATTTTAATTTTAATTTTAATTTTTTCTTTTTTATTTATTCAAAAATAATTTTAATTTAATAATTATTCTATTTTAATTATTATTTTTTTCTTTTTTTATTAAATTCGAAAATAATTTTTGATTTTAATAATTATTTTTTCTTTTATTTTGTTTCAATATTCTGAAAATAATTTTAATTTAATTATTATTTTTTAAATAACAAATTTTAAATCTTATTTTTTAATAACTATTCAATATTATTTATGAAATATATTATTTCATAATTCTTCAATTTTTTGAATATATCATTAATTTAATAATTATTCATGTATAACAAGAATTTAATACGTGTAGACAATTTATTATTTAATGGCAATTTCCAAACATGTCATAATATAGTAATTAATATAAACAATATGTCATAAGTGTTTAATATATCAACATGAGTACTTATCTAATCTAAAAGAATATTATGTGTGGCACATAAAAGTTTCAAGATCTTTTTTTGTTGTTCGACTTTGGTAGTTAATCGATCCTAAATTTCTTCAACTTTTTTTATCAATTCATTGATTTGAGACTGTAACCCCTGATTAACCTTCTTCGACTCCTCTAGTTCGTCTCGAAGTCTCTTTCTGACCGAAGCCTTGTCTTGTGGTTGAGGCCCAATTTTCATGCCAATAACATAATCTGATCTAGTGCCCAAGATTTTGTCGCATACTTCATCCACTATTATTGGATGACCTTGTTCTATTGAATGTGTCAATTCGTAACACATTAATTCCTAAAAAAGTAAGAATTAATTATATACACAGTCTCAATTAAGAAATGTTTGTAAATGAACTATGTATTCACCCATTTTTTATTGCATTCGGTAGTTGTCCATTAACCTTTACTTTCATCATAATGAGTGTGATACCATAGCTTCATTTGGTCATACTCTTCTCCCTCTTTGTCACTCTGTTGTATAGAAATATATTACTAGTAATATTTATTATAAATTTTGAAATGTCAATCAAAGAAAAATATAATTAAAAAGATAATGACTCACAATCTCATGTCGTATCGCTACAAAGACCTTGGATCCGGAGTTTGGTCGACATTTGACCTGACTCCTAGACAATTTGGCTTTTTGACTTTTTTTTTTCTAATTGTACTCGTAACAAAATCTATTATAACATCTATAATCACAATTCATAAATACTCAAATACAATCAGTTGTCAAAAAAGTTGTGAAATTAAGTTTTTTATCAAATAAACTATCCTTTGTAGCTGATTGCGCCCAATATTCACATAAATCCATCCACTCCGCCACTGTGACATTATGCAGCTTAACATCCTTTCCGTGCTTGGTAAAATGCTTTTTAAAATGAAATCTTTGATCTTTAGACCTTAAAGCAAGAAATTTATTCACAGCATCATGTACTTCGTTATTAGCCCTCATTTCCTTGACTTCCAACTTTTGTTGCAAAAACTTATAACTTATTGGTCAAAGCTTTAGGCATGTGGAAAACACATACAAATTATATAGTTTTATAATTATAATACTTATGTCTAACTTATCAACTGCAATGTCCAACTTCTCCTTAGTAATTTTTTTTTCCATTTTGTTCTTATAGGTAAGGAAGTTTGGGATACCACCCCAATCTCACTTGATAATTTGGCAGACTGTACGGAGTTAGTTGATCTTTCTTTAGCAGGGGAGAACTCTATCTCCAATCTCTTACCTATTGCTTTATTAATCTTCGCTAATCCATGTCCTTTTATGACACCCCTGATCTTTTTCGGATCAATCGTGGATCCTAAAATAGGAAGAAAGCTGAGCTTTTCCTTAACTATATTTTTCATAGGCGAAATGTCAACATAGGTGGAAATTTTAGAATAAACTCTGTTAAATGAATGTTTTGAATTCTTATGATATGTTCGATGTCTAAGAGTAAGTTATTTTTTTAATTTTCCTAATGTATCATTTCCATATAGTATTTTCTCGAATATCCTCTAGTATGTTTGAGAATATGCTCAATTAGAGTGGTATATTATAATATCACATCTTAGATTCATCCTATCTAATTCTATATCCCTATTTAGTTTATAATCAAACAAAGAATTTCAACATAAAAAAGTTAAAGAAAATAAATTTTGTTTTTGAATCTTAAATCTTTAAAGAATTCTTATTGAAATCTTGATCTATCTTTCAAGAATGATGTATTTTTTATCCAAACTAATATAGAAGAACTTCATAATAAATTCTTAATGTTTCTTAGCTAAAGGAACTTCTCTTTTATGCCTTATTTTTCTTTAAATTTGAAATCTTAGCTTTTTAATGAGTTATATGAGCCTATGTAGTAAACCAAATTATCATGATAATTCTCTAAAAATCTTTACCGCCAATACAACACCTATATGAGCCCATATAAGGTTCCATGTTCTTCATGTAAGGGGTAACATAGGGTTTGTAGGGTTGCTCTAGATAAATAGAAGTGACATTTTCCTTGCATAGTCAAAAACAAGACCTAAAATGACAATACCTCTCAAATTAGGTATCAAATGCTTCAAAAAATTTTAAAATACAAGTAACATATCATGAAAATAGTACCAAAAATAGTGTATGTCTAACATACATTAAACTCCTCCATGCTTAAGTAATTGCTTGTCCTTAAGCAAACCAATCCGTCATTCAATCTTAAATTGACAACAATTTTGAGAAAGTATTAAACAAATCAAACATAGCTATTGAAGATTTTTCATTACTCATTCAGTCATAAAGGATTATCAAAATATAATACAGCCAATCACTTACATCAATTCACAAGTTGATTCAATTTACCTTATAACTCCTCAAACTTCAATCTTTATCATAAAATTTAATTTTAAACATAAAATAAACTTACATAAGATAAGATGCTTTAACCTTCAAACTTATTCATACCCATTTATTAATAAGAAATAATTTTATACAAAATAAGAGCATTAGAAGCTTATTTGGAAGCCACGTAGCCTTTTTATGCAAGAGCAAACTCCTTGTTATGAATATCCCAGGTTACTTAACTAGGTCATTGTCTCAAATGGCTACTAGAACAACCCTAGTTTTATCCTTTTTATTGGTTTGAAGCTAGCAGAATAAAATTATTATGTTCATTTATTCAATATTTTTAGGATAATAAAAAAAGCTTAAAAGAAGTCATAGTTACATATGCGTATGCCTTTTACAAAAAGATTATCATAACGCTCATTAAGTACTCATTCTCTAAATTCATTAAGAAAATGAACTCTCTTATTCACCAATACTTAAAACTAGTTACTTAAGCATTTAAAATCACTAAAACAATCAAATCCTAATGAATTTTCCTCCAATGGTATGTTTTCAAAGAGAACTATTTTAAAAATAATTAGTTCTTATTAAGAAAGTTATGCAAATTTTAATAAGCTTGGGTCATTATATCATATATGCTCCTATAATTCCTCCCCCATATTTTAAGTAAACATTGTCTTTAATGTTTCAAACATGCAAGACAATAACAAAAAGGGTTAAATTTATTGGACCCTACTATGGTTTAACATATTATCAATATACCCCATAACTTTTAAAAACTATTAATGATCCCCTATTTTAAAAACTCATCCCTTCTACCATCAACTACTATAGAATCTAAAACGATGTTGTTTTTCATTACATGGCATTAAGCATGACATTACATATGATACTGTATGACTTTGTTTTGCTGTTTACAGTTAGGGTTTGTAATGGAAGTTGATGGTAGGGAGACAAGTGTTATAAAACCAAAACTAAATGGGTTATTAATAGTTTTTAAAAGTTAAGAGGTCTATTGATAATATGTCAAACCACAAGGGGTCTACGAATTTTACCATGATAAAAAAGAAAAAAGGGCAAAAGATAATTTAATAATTAAACTTCCTTGATTTTAAGTCACATGGATCAAGTCAAGATGAGATTCCATTATATTGATTTTTCATTTATGCTAAATAGACTATGAAGAAAATTTTAGTTGAAAAAAATTCAAAATGAAGTAGATGTTCATAATGTATATATAAATGATCAAGAATCTTAAAAAGAAAACAAATAAAAAATAGAAGATAAGTTAAGAGTAATGTAGAGGAAGTGGACTATCACTCGTTGGTCCTCTGTATCATCGAATAAAATCTTCTCCGTAAGGCTCCAAATAGAGGACTTAGTCCCCATTGTCCTTATATCATCATCAAGAACAACAGTCTCCTCTCCCATCGGCACAACAATTTCCTTCAATTCTTTATAGTCTACATCTTTGATATCTTCCTTTCTAGCTAGCTTATCCAGATCTCTAGGCTTAACAAGCATGTCTCTACCATTCTCGGGCACTGTAAGTGGGTGCTCTATCTTTGTTGTTGCAGCTGGCTCTTTTGATCACACTAGTGGAGGTAAAATATCCACTCCTAAGTATTGTGATATCCATACCATAGTGTTGCCAAGCTAATTCATGTATGTATCTATATATGTGAGGTTGCCTAGTTGGGCTATTAGTACAGATGGTGATGGTGGGGGTAAACTTGAAGCTCTCTCCAGACCTGCAATCTAGTCCTCTTAGGTCGGTCCCTCCTTATCTACTTATGGTGGTACACCTATATCGGAGTATTAATCTTGACTATTCACCCTAAACTCAACTATGCATCACCCTAAAAATCTCTATAGTAATGGGTGTAGGAGTAGTCGTCGCTATCAGTCCATATCATTTACCAATACTCCAAACGCTCACTCTAGTCGTGTGATGACTGACCCACTGTTGATGATTATGAAGTTATCCCAATTAAGGTATCCACAAAATCAATTGTATGAAGATGATGCGAAAGTGTCCTTTGCCTTTGGTACGTACAATAAATCAAGAATAGATCCCTCATAGGAACCTCGCTGGTGTTTTCCTCCTTACACATGATGAATGCACTAAGAGCTTATGCATGAACCATATAGCTAGAAACCTAAAACCCAACTCTTTAGAGTTGGTGGGATAATAGGAGTGCATGATGGCTATTAACGACCAATAGCTTTGTGAGTTTATGTCTAAATAGTTACGATTAAGGGAGGTCCTACTCAACGTTAACGTGTCTATCACTCTTATGTATAAAATTCGGTGCAGACAACAAACTGATTGTACCTTAGACTATAGTCCACACCTCCTAGTCAAAACTTAAGGATTGATGCATCCTCCTATAACATCCTTGTGCCATTTAAGTGGGCCCACTTATCTTTATAACTGATAAACTTTTGAAGGTTGTTATAAATCTCAAAGATTGCACCTAT
>JANSVB020000168.1:949437-960691 GCA_025504935.2 Erythroxylum haughtii | reverse complement strand
GAGGAACAAAAATATATTTTATCCAAGCTTTTCCTGGCCAGACAACCCTTATGTAATCATTCCGGATTATGTTAGATCGATCATCCAGGCTTCGGAATTGCTTGGTAGAGCATTACTACACCCCAGGGGGAGAGAGGAGACGCTTGTGGGTTGGTAAGCCCCTCCATCGGACTAGATCCGCCTCAATATTGATGGCACATATAAAACTTTGACTTCGCGGGCTACCACAGGAGGCCTTATTCGGGACAGTATTGGGAAATGCCTCAGTGGTTTTTCATAAAATATAGGTTTTGGATTAGTAATCTGTGCCAAACTTTGGGGAGTATTCTCTAGCTTGTAGCTTGCATGGAACCATGGCTTTCGACAAGTAGAGCTTGATGTGGATTCCATGCTTGTCATAAACATTCTCTCTCCCTCTGTTTTACCCAAGTTCCTTGTAATACTCTGCTATTAAGTATTCGACAGTTCATCAATCGCGAGTGGATTGTGAAAACTAGGCATATTTACTGTGAGGCAAATTGAGCTGCGGATTGGCTAGCTAACTATGCCAGTTCATTCGAACTGGGCATCCACTACTTTCAACACCCGCCTGTGTGTTGTTCTTCGATCCTCCTAGAGGATGTCATAGGGGCCTCCCTGCCCTGTTTTGTTACTTAAGTTATATTTTCTTGTCCGTTACAAAAAAAAAAGAAAATAACTATCCACTTTATAAAAATATATTTACGATATATATTTTAAAAGATTTTCCTAAAATTAAAAAAGTAGGCTTAAAAATTTTCAAATTATATATATTAAAAAACATTGTTTGAAAATTTAAAATATAAATTCTATTTTTCTTGAAAAATCATTTTAAAAAGCATATCCTTACATAACAAAGTCTTTACAAAAATATATTTTGTGGATTAAAATATCATTTCAAAAATTGCTCTCATAATTTGATGTAAATTGAATTTAGAGTAAACTTGTTAGATTGATCTCAAGTTTATAAGCTTGAAAATTTAATATTTAAAGTGTCGAGGGAATTTTAATTACAAACAATTAAATTAGTGAAAGTTGAAGAATGCTAAGTTTACAAAATCTCTATTTGATTTCAATGGTAATAGTTATGAAAACTTATTTTAAAGTATTTCTCTTTTCATTACAAAAGAAGTGACTTTTAGCGATGATATATTTTGTTGCTAAAAGTTACAAAATTGTTACTAGTATTTATTAGCGATGATATGTATTCGTCGTTGAGAGCATCTCCAAATTTCTATAGCAGAAAACTATAAGCAATTTTTTCCCTAATCGTTGTTAATATCTTTTTTTACACTTTATTTTTGTAGTGAATAAATAGAGGCAACATTTTGAAAAATTTTCTCTGATACGTTTTTTGCTACGTTTAATTTTTGTAGCTAAAGACAAGCTACGTTTTCAGAAAAGTAGTTAAAAAGTTTTTTTCTACATTTCAAAAAACGTATTAAAATAATTTTTGTTAGATTTCCAAAAGTGTAGCCAAAGGTTTTTAGCTACCTTTCCAGAAATGTATCCAAAAGTACCAAATTGTTTTAGCTATGTTTTGTAAAATGTTGTCAAATTTTTAATATATATTTTACCTAAATGTTATACCATGTGAATTGTAATTATTCGTGACATTTTTAACCATATTATTGTATATAATATTTATATTTTTTGTTTTTTAATTTATTATACAAAAATAAATAAAAATTTGATTTAGTCGACAATGACAATCCTTGGTCCTTTGTTTCAATAGTGAAGTCACACAGTTTGAAACATCAGGGTTGTTGAGATCGACAATATTTGACTTCATTTATAAACAACAAGTAAAAATGAAATTAATTTTTAAATAAGTATAACAATATTGCATATAATTAAATAAATTGAAATTTTACTTAAATTTTATCCAAAGCATTCCCTAGCAAGTTGCCTTCCTTCAACTGCTTGGTATGCTTTAGGCAAGGCAATTCAATTCTGGCAATCACTCCCAACTCACTAGATAATTTTGCTGATTGAATCTTATCTAGAGCACGACAATGCGAGGTATCAATATATATAGACAACTTATTGTTCATTGCAACATTCATTTGTTGCAAATCACAGCCTTTAGTTATACCTAACCTTTGTTTTTCTTAACATTGATATTAGAACCTAACAACAAATGAATAAAGATAAGAACATCCGCATTAAACATGTAAATATATATTTGAGCGTAAGTCTATTTTTAGGTGTTAGATTAAGAAACTTGTAGATTCCTTTATACTAATTGAGGCAGAAGAAGTTTGTTATTAACTGGCTCTATTAATGGATGAAGTCGATTGTTATTGTTGATGATGATTCGATTGATTTAGTTATTATAGGGAAGGAACAATTTTGATACTTGCCACTTTTTTCTTATTATTTTTACTAAGTGCCATTATATTGGATATCTATAAGTCAAGCATCAACAATTAGTATAAACATAACTCAAACATCAACAATCTGCATTAACATAACTTAAATATCAACAATACGCATTAACATAACTCAAACTTGAACAATACGCATTGACATAAATATAACCAGTATTACATTTGAAACAATATGAACAACACTTTTATTACCTTCAATTATCATAATCAAGATCTTGAAAATCATCATCATTAATTACATTATAATTCAACTCTTCATCACTATTATATTCGGCCAAATTATCATCATTCTCATATAATCCATCCTCAATATAGTCTTCATCTCTTTCTACGACAAGATTAGCTTGTACTTCATTTTCTTCTAGTATATTGGGATCAATATCTCCCATATGGAATGATGATATATCTAGATCTTATATTTTTAGGACTCCATTGTTTAGCTCTGATTCAATATTTTGATATAATTCATCACCATCTTCACTCATTAGACCATTTTTTCTTTCACACAAATTGAAGAGATTTCAATGTTGAAACTTTTGAATAACTTCCCAATTATTTCCCAATATAGTGTCGCTAAGGTAGAATACTTGCTTCATTTTACTTGCAAGGACAAAAGGGTCATTGTCATACCATGTGTTACTAACATTGATGCTAGTAAGAAGCTAAATGCCCAAATTGGGGCTTAATCTTTTTGAGATTGATCAGTTGTAACCTGCTTAATGAAGGGAAAAAATTTCATGAGTATGCTTTATCAAAAAAAATTTAAAACGAAAATTAAGACATGTTTTACATGCGTTGTTTCAATGTACAATGTGGCACCATTATTATTGTTTTAAATGCCAAGTTTAAAAGAGTAAAAGCTTGCATGGTGTTTTAAGTTTTAACAATAGATTTTAGTAAATTTAGTAAAGTAAAAAGAGAAACCCTAGAAGTAAAAGTTACAAAAAATCATAAATTTTCCACCATCTTCCCTCTTTATCCTCACTGTTGGCCAATCCGTGCTCTAGGCTTCGTGAAAGGGTTGTGTTGCCTAGTTCACCCATCAAAACTATCACCCGATCTGCACTTCTTCCTTTGTTGACCTAATGTCTTGCCTGGTTGACGTGTCTTCACCGTCGCTCGATCCGCATTCTAGTCTTTATTAAAGGGGTTAGTTTGCCTAGTTTATGCATCATCTCTTAAAACAAAGGTAAGTCCTATAATTATATGTAACATCCCGTTACTTGCAGGAAGTTTAGAATAGTAAATATGAGTGACCAATGAGAGCTTAGAAAAGCATTTGCATGCTCACGCATAATATGACATACACATACATATGAATTGTGTGTGGAATGAATCCGTAATCAGAATAAAGTGGTTTTTGAAAGAAGAATGAATTTTGGTGGATCACATCGAAGTTATGTAATATACTGAGAAAGATTTGAAAGTCAAGTGTATTAACACCGATGAGAAGTGAAAAAATGAATTGTCTATGAGAGTATCACCTTGTCAAGGTCTGCTCACATTGAGTACAAGATGTGCTCAGATTAGGAAAAGGGATAAACTAAGCCTGATATGATTTGGTCTGCATGAAATTATTATGAGTTAGTGTTACTGATAAAAGGATGTTTCAAATCCATAATGTGTGATATGTGAGTATGCTAAGAAATATTAATATGATCTGACAAAGATGTATTGTCGGCACATGAATTGAAAATGGTGAGTAATATGCTATATATATATATATATATTGAGGAACTATTTAAGAAAGAAAATGATTAAATAAGTGATTGACATATCGAGTGATTCCATTGACTTCAGTCAAATAGAAGAAAGTATTCGAGTGATGACAGTTAAATGGGAGACAGATGAGTATTTATTAATTATTAAATTCATTTTTTATTTTAATTAAAAAATTATTTTAAATTATTAATTAAAATTAAATTATTTATAGTTATTATTATTAATTAATTTTAATCATAATATTTAATTGATAATAACTCAGATTATGAAAAAAACACAAACATAAAATAAAAATCACTTTTTATAATTTTCATAATTTTATACCTGTACCTAACTTTTAAAATCGAATCAAACCCTCCCTCTTTTTAATAACCTAGCTTTTCACGTTTTTTTTTCCTAAAACTTAGTCTTTCTTTGAAAGGCATATATCTTTTCAAATAAATTTCTTTTACATTATTTTCTTTTTTCGCATTAAGATTTTTCCTTAGTCATCATTTTTTATAAAATCTATGTAAGTGTGAAATCAGTTCCACTAAATAAAATAAACAGGTTTAAACTGCTTTGGACCACCCTTTCCCTAGACTTGTATACGTTGGGTGACGGGCTTGATGTACACTTATATAGATAAATAACAACGCAGTCCCCATCAAACCTAACTCAATTCATGAGAAGTTGAAGTACAAAATTGAGTCAAACACGTGATCGTGGAATTCTTCTCCAAGTGTTGTTAGCCAACTCGACTTGATTTTCAATCCTCCACCTAAGCTACTTGGCTTTTTTTCCCCTATGCTCATTTATTACTTCAAAACTATGTCATGCACGCCTTCAACTTCCTCTTTAATCGGATGATTCTCCCACACCACTTTCTAGAAACCGATCCGTCACGCCTCTTTCCATCTTTTAATCTCTATTATTGGGGTATTACGACACCATAAGCCTCTACACTGGAAAAAAAAGGAAATCACAAGAAATGATGGAGAATCGGCAATACACTGGTAAAAGAAAGTAAACGATGACGTGAGTTGTCCGCCGACCATGACCCCACGTAAATGGGACAAAGATGATGAGTGGTGCAAAAATGGGGAGTGAGAGTGACATGTCCGAGCCCACTTTTGCGTAGGCTGAGTCAGTCAATTTTTGCAGCAAGTGGGCTCCCCAATTAAAGCGGAGAGAAAAGGAGAAATCGCACTGCGTTGGATCTTGACTGGAACTTGTACGGTTGGACTGACTCATCTACGTTACTTTCCGATCAGTGCTGAGTCAAACTTTGGATCAAAAGCTGAACCTACTTTTTTCAATACTGATTACTGAATCGGCCACCAGTCAGTAAAATGAAAACTAGCCAGCGGAGTAAACTGTTTCATCAGAAAACTTACGTCGGTGATATACGGCACTTTGTTTGTCGACCGTAATTAAATATCTTATTGTCTTTAATTCGTGATCTGTTATGTCATGTTCTGTTTCGTCTCGTCTCATTTTTACATGTTGAAGACATTAATCAAATAGACAGTTAATTTTTTTCTTTTCATGCCTGATTATAAATGTTATAACGTAAACTTGACACATTAAAGATACATGCAAAGGAAACGCTGAACACTGTCCAACTCAGAGACTCGTTAACATTCTTTACATGAATCTGAAATCAAACAGAATTTTTACCAGCTTAAAAGGAAGGACAACTCGTACAAGACATAGTAAAGACCAAGGCCTTATTATTCATTTACTCTGTGTGCCGCGTATCAAATTCCACCCGGCCTTATCCTCGCCATGCACGCGCAAGCCGACACAAATCAAGGTGTACTTATATCGTCAGTTGGTCTAACCAATTGGAACTCATATTGCGTTTCCAACTTGTAGACATGTTATGGTCCAGGAAGCTGACGTTTAGATTTTATTTATGTTTTATAACAGAACACGATTTACCGTTGAGTGTGTACTACCATTATTTAATATGAGATGTTCACAATGTAAGTCCCTCAGACCGATTCGATAAGACCAACCCAATATATGTCGGCATGGAGAGCTTTTCTTATTATTTTATTTTTTTACACCATTTTATCAATTTGAACGTCACTTTAGTATGAAAGTGTATTATCATCCCATCATATGCAAATTTAATATGTATTTCTTTTACGAAATTGATATCTTCAACAATGATTATAATTTTGTGTTTTGCATTACAATTTTTAAAAATTCTATCAAAATTTTAATTTTAATAAGTAATAAAATTATTAGACTTATTAGAATTAAAGAGTGATTTTTAAAATTCCGTAAATGCATTATTATTTAAATAATGTGCTTTTTCTCCAATTATGAAGATTGTCCTAAAACTGTTTAAGTGTATTATCATGATTCCAATGTTGATTTTACTTCATTCTACATCTTCTACAAAATTGTAGCACTTTGTATTAGCTTTCAAATGACTCAAAAGTCACCTCAATCAGAAAACTATAGAGAAACTTATGCTCAAATTCGTTTCTTTCTTAAAGTCATTAGTACAAGATAATGACTAAATATAGGAAAATATCATATAATTATATATAAAATATACCATAAAATACTAAATCGCAACTTAAGTTTTAAAATGGACCTTTAACTATTTATTGATTATATTGTATCTAGAATGTTGGACCCTTAATTAGCTATTATAAGTTTTGATATACCTCCATAAACCTATCTATCTTGTAACAATGTTTCATATATGACTTTGGTTGTTACTTAGCATGGAAAATGGCATTAATAGTATAGGTTCATGGGTACCTAAAGAGTTACTCTACAAATGCATGTTTTATCATTATACTTAGGTTATTCTTTTTCAGCTCCTTCTTCACTTTTAGTTCAATGTTCTCTTTCCATTTCTTTTCTTGCTCCTCAAATCTGAATTATCTCTTTATTATTATAGTTATGATAGTCCCTAACATTTTATCATTTTAGCCTATATCACTTAGACTTTCCTATATTTGTTGGAATGTATGAAGATAAGTGGTATGAAAATAACACGGTTGTTCTCTTAATAACGGATATGATTATCAATAATTATTTCTATGGTTCTTCGTTTCCATAAGATTACCTAATGTTACAAATTGGCTTCATTTATAATAATTAAGCAATTTTATACAAATAATAGACTATAAATCGCTCGCATAGTTTGATGGCAATAAGTATCTTAATACAATATGTAGTGACTATGCCTAAAAAGTCTTAGTCTTGCTCAATCAATTGGTAACATTCACCACAGTTTTCGAGGTTAAAATGCATTTCTGGCTTAACTACTTCGCAACACACCGACTTTGTCCAAAAAAGAGCCTAATGGATTTGAGCTTCGAAATTCTTAAATTGATGTTCACGATGTCTTTATTTTATCTTACATACTTTTAAAGATGAAGCAGATTTTTATGTCAATTGTAGTCCTTTTCAAATAATGTTGCATTCCCACCAGTTAACTAATTAACATCATATGTTTGTGTTTTAGCTTAAATGATAGATTTTCTTTGTATTGCATTACATATCAAAACTTAGATTGCCTTATTTTCTGATTTGCTTGCTTTAATATATTAAAAATATTTTAAAAACTATTGAACAAGTGTATTATATTAAATACGAAATATTCTTTTTCACAGACCCTATTTCATGTTGAAGAGTGTCGCTCATCCTTCTTCTTTATAGTATGTAGTTGTCCGTTCATCTAAGTAAGTCGTCTAACTAATGTTTACCATATATGTTGCTTTAATAATACGATTCTGATGCGTTTAGGTTTTGTGTGAATGCAAAGGAGGTCTTAATTTTGTGTTGTTGTTTAGAATATTCTTATAATCATTTATGAGTTTTTATGTTCTTCTTTAATAGTCTAAGTATCTATGTTTCGGTTTTGTTTGAATCATGATGAGTAGATGTATGATTACATAAGTACTTACTGTATGTGGAATGAGTTTGAGATCTTATGGATAATTTGAGGCATAATAAACTCCTAGGATGGTATATAGGCTAGAAACCCATGATGCAACTCCCATGGGCTTATCGGTGAAAACTTCCATGAGCCTAAGAGTCACAGCGAGAACTTGCTTTCTCGATTCATATGGTGTAACAATGCCACGTTCATTAGTGTTTCTTTTAATTCGAACTTAGTGTACAAACTTCAATCCAAACATTAAAGTAGTAAGTTGTATAGTTACGAAAAATTATGGATCATTTGAGGCACAATAAACCCCTAGGATGGTATATAAGCTGGAAATCTGTGATGTAGCTCTCATGAGCTTATCGATGAAAAATTCCACGAGCCTAGGAGTCACAACGAGAACTTACTTTATCGATTTATAAGGTGTAACAATGTCATATACCATAGTATTGAAATCAATTGTAGGTGATTAATTCAAACATAAATACTTCAACTTTAATGTGATTAATTCAAACTTACTATTAACAAAAGAAATTCATAGGTTTAATAGAAAAGACAATTCTTTGCAAAATAAACCCCTAGGACGGTATATAGGCTAGAAACCCGTGATGTAGCTCCCATTAGGCTTATCGGTGAAAAATTCCACGAGATTAGGAGTCACAACGAGAACTTGTTTTCTTGATTCACAGGTGTAAACAATGCCACGTACCATAGTATTGAAATCAAATGTAGGTGATTAATTCAAACATAAATACTTCAACTGCAATGTGATTAATTCAAACTTAGTATTGACACAAGGAATTCATAAGTTTAATAGACAAGACAGTTCTTTGCATAATAAACCCCTAGGATGATATATAGGTTGGAAACTTGTGATGCAACTCCCATGAGGCTTATTGGTAAAAAATTCCACGAGTCTAGGAATTATAGCAAGAACTTGCTTTCTTGATTCATAAGTGTAAACAATGCCACATACTATAGTATTGAAATCAATTGTAGATGAATTCAAACATAAATACTTCAACTTCAATGTGATTAATTCAAACTTAGTATTAACATAAGAAATTCATAGGATTAATAGACAAGACAGATCTTTGCATAATAAACTCCTAGGACGATATATAGGCTGGAAACTCATGATGTATCTCCCGTGAGGCTTATCAGTGAAAAATTTCATGAACTTAGGAGTCACAGCAAGAACTGACTTTCTTGATTCACAAGTGTAAACAATGACACGTGCCATAGTATTGAAATTAATTGTAGGTGATTAATTCAAACGTAAATACTTCAATTTTAATGTGATTAATTCAAACTTAATATTAACACAAAAAATTAATAGGTTTAATAGACTAGACAGTTCTTTGCATAATAAACCCCTAGGACAGTATATATGCTCGAAACTCGTGATGCAGCTTCTATAAGGCTTATCAGTGTAAAATTTCATAAGCTTAGGAGTCACAGCAAGAACTTGCTTTCTTAATTTATAAGTGTAAACAATGTCACGTACTATAGTATTGAAATTAATTATAGGTGATTAATTGAATTGATTAATACTTAAGGGATGTTGTGTAAAGTTTAGATATTCTGTAAACTTAAGGGACATGAAGGATACTAACTATGAAATCACTTTTTTAAATTAACATTTTTTGCAGAAATGAGTAATGTTGATAGATCTTGGATGTATAGACGATTAATATGTGATGGTTTCATTAATCCTGATTTTGTTGAGGAAGTTGAAGCTTTTATTCATTATACATGTTCTTAACCTACATATGTGGATGGCCTAAAGATCAAATGTCTATGTAAAAAGTGTAAATATATTTGTTTCCTTCCTATTGATGAAGTGAATGGCTATTTGTTGAGAAAAGGATTTGTTCCAAATTATTTTAAGTGGACACGACATGGGGAGCCATTGACTCAAGGGGTAATGAAGTAAACTCATCAATAAATTTGGATGAGTTTAAAGGGGGGATTGGATTTAGATCAAATAATGTAGGTGCAACTGAAAATCATTACACACAAATGGTTTATGATGCAGCCGGTTATACCTTTCAGGAAAATATAGAAAATCTTGAAGAAGAACCAAACCCACATGCAAAATAATTTTTTGACTTACTACATTCAACTAACTAAGAATTATAGTCAAATTGTGAGAGAATGACTTAATTGTCTTCAGTTGCTTGAATATTGAATATAAAGTCTGAAGGACATATTTCTGATCGTAGTTTTGATAAAATTATTGGATGGTATAATAAATCATTGCCTCCTGATCATACAATGGTTAATAGTTTTTACAAAATGAAGAAACTTATTATGTGTCTTGGTTTGCTTGTTGAAAAAATTGATTGTAGTAAATTAGGATGTGTGTTGTATTGGGTAGATGATGTGGAATTACAAGAATGCAAATTTTGTGGTCAATCTAGATTCAAGCCTAAAAAGCTTTATATGAAACAAAAATTAGTACCATGGAAGCGGATGTATTATTTCCCTCTAACTTCGAGACTTCAAAGAATATATGCTTTTGATGTTACTGCATCTCACATGAGATGGTATAATGAATATAAACAGGAAGATAGAATAATGAGTCATCCATCAGATGCACTGGCATGGAAATGTTTCAATAACACCCATTATGAGTTTGCAGCTAAAATTCAAAATGTTAGGTTGGGATTGTGGACAAATGGATTCCAACCTTTTGTTCAATTCGATCAATAAGATTCATCATGGCCAATCATAATTACTCTTCATAATTTGCTTCCATGGATGTATATGAATAAGGAATATATGTTCTTGACAATGATTATGCTAGGGCCTACAAATCCAAAGGATAAAATTAATGTATTCTTACAACCATTGATATCTAAATTATAGCATCTTTGAGAATATGGCATGGAGACATATGATGTGTCTCTAAAACAAAATTTTATGTTGAGAGCAGCTTTAATGTGGAATATTAGTGATTTTCTGGCATATGCTATGTTGTCTAAATGGAGCACATCAGGAAAATTGGCTTGTCCTTATTGTGGCAATCATTATGATGCATTTTATCTTCCAAACATGGACAAAACATCTTAGTTTGACAACCACGAAAAATTTCTTCATCTAGATCATCCATTTAGATGCAATAAACAAAAGTTTATTCAGAATAGGATGGTACAAACACCTCTTCCCTCTCACAAAGCTAGTGACGAGATATTGCAGAGATTGAAAGGTTGTTGACAGTTACAGC
>JANSVB020000168.1:835961-850825 GCA_025504935.2 Erythroxylum haughtii | reverse complement strand
GCAATAAAAGAATGCGTGGACCCTGGATCTATCAATGTAAAAGCCTCAATATCAGAGATCAGAAGCACACCCCATGTGAATAAGGATAAGGACATCTATCAATGGCTTAATATGTTATCAATCATATCAATTTAGAACCATACTTAGTAGAGGGCATGGACTAAATATCAGTAGAGAGATATGAACTTACTTGATTTATGTACTTGTTAGTCTACACTTTGCCATATGAGTCCCTCCCTCTTTATCAGTTAGAGGTAAGGCTATGTACTACTGGACCTCTCTAAATTCTACATATTAGCAAAACTTTTGTTGGGTTATTGTTATTGTTATTGTTATCTATATATATATATATATATATGTAAAGGGGGATATTACAATCTCCCTTTATAAAAAATTTTGTCATCAAATTCTATAGCAATGCTTTATTAATGAAAAAAGTATAGATACAAGTTTTGTATCTCTCGCTCTATATCCCAAGTGATTTTCTCAGTTTTGACATTCCTCCACATCACCTTAACCATAGGGATTTGCTTTGGCTATAATTGACACACTTAAGAATCCAAAATAGCTACTACCTCTTTTTTGTAGTTCAGATTCACCTTCATACACTATGACTAGAATATATGAGAAGGATCATAAATGTACTTGCAAAGAACAAAAGTATAGAATATTGGGTGGACTTGTAACATATCTATAAGGAATGCTAATTGATATGACATGTTTTCAACTCTTTTCATGATCTTATAAGGTCCAATATATCTTGGAGACAATTTCCTTTTCTTTCTAAACCTCATCACACTCTTCATCAAAGATACCTTTAGAAATACAAAGTCATCGACTTGAAATTCTATGTCTTAGTGCTTTAGATCCACATAACTCTTATGTTTACTAAACATTGTCTTTATTCTCTGTAATGGAATCTTATCTAACATAATCTTGATTATCTCTGGGCCCTTCAATTGCCTCTCTCCTACTTCCTCCCAACACATCGATGATATGAATTTTCATATGTTCAATGTCTTGTAAGGCATCATCCCAATGCTGCTATGGTAGTTATTATCGTAAGCAAACTTGATTAGAAGTATTATGAATCCCAAGTAACACCAATGTCCATCATGCAAGTCCTCAGCATATCTTATAAGGGCTGAATCGACCTTTTACATTGACCATCAATCTGAAGATATAATGTGTGCTAAAATCTAATATGGTGCCTAATGCCTCATATAATTTCCTCTAAAATTGAGATGTGAACTGTGATCTTCAGTTAGAAACTACCAACACAGGCACCCCATAAAGACACACTATCTGCTTGATATACACTAGTGCAAGCTTAGACACTGAGTTAGTAGTTTTCACAAGTAAGAAATGGGTTAAATTTGTAAACCTATCTATGACCACCTAAATTGAATCACATCAACTTCTTGTATAAGTTAGGGCAACAATGAAATCCACTATATGATCTTTTTTGATTTTCATTTAGGAATTGAAAATGATTATAGCTTACCTGAGGTCTTTTATGCTCATATTTTACTTAGCTTTTTCATACCATCCCACCAACATATGTCTCTAATGTTATAATACATCTTGGTCGAACCTAGATGTACATTGTATGTCGCATAATGTGCTTCCTCTAAAATCTTCTTCCTTAAGTTCTCTACATTTGGAACACACAATCTCCCATTCATCCTTATTATACCTCCCCCATCAATCTTGAAATATGTGTGACATCCTTCTCGTACTTCATATATAAGTTTTTGAAGCTTAGAGTCTTGGCCTTAAGCGACCTTGATCCTATCCAACAACATCGATTGTGCTTTGATGGTTGTTAGTAGTAATATTAAATTTAAAATTTGAAACTGAGTGCCCTGATCCATCAAATCAAGAAACTCCCCGATCAAAGCTTTCCTCTCTACTACAATATGTACCAAACTACTTAAAGACTTCCTACTTAATGTATTTGCTATGCCATTTTCCTTTTCTAGATGACATTGAATCATGTAGTTACAATCTTCTAGTAGTTCCATTCACCTTTGCCTCATATTTAAGTCCTTCTACTAAAATATATATTTTATACTTTTTGTGATATGTGTAAATTTCACACGTCTCACCTTGTAAATAATGTTTCCAAATCTTTAAAGAAAAGATCACTGGTGCCATCTCTAAATCATGAGTATGGTAATTTTAATGACGCCTTTTCAATTAGCTAGAACAATAAGAAATCACCCTACCGTTCTACATCAACATGTAGCTTAGGAGATAACTCTTAAAGAATCATAGTGTAATTGAAATCCTCCACCTTTAATTGGTAATGCTAGGATACTCTTTTAGCTTTTGAAAGCTCTCCTCATAAATATCAAACCAAATGAACGGGGCCTTTTTTTTCTATTAGGGGTGTCAATGGGGATGCTATCTTGGAAAAATCTTGAATTTTTTTTAATAGTAGCTGCCAATACCTGAAAGGCTTCTCACTTCTATTATTGTCTTTAGTCTTTGCCAATTCATTACAACTTTCATGTTCTTCAGTTCCATTTGTATCCCCTTTTGAGATACTGTGTAACCTAAAACTGTGAATCTTTTAAGCTAAAATTTACACTTTAAGAACTTGGCATACAAATGATATTCTCAAAATATCTATAACACCACTTTTAAATGTTGGGTATGCTCCTTATTTGTTCGTGAATACACCAAAATGGTGTTGATAAAGAAAATCATGAATCTATCCAAGAATGGTTTGAACACTCTATTCATTAGATCCATGAAAGCTATTGAAACATTAGTAAGGTCAAATGACGTTACTAGAAATTCATAATGACCGTATATAGTCCTAAAGTTTGTTTTAGGTATACATTCTCCTTTGATCGTTAGCTGATGACATTCAAACCTTAGGTTGACCTCAGAAAAATACCTAGCACCCTGAAGTTGATCAAACAGATTGTCAATTTAGGGTAAATGTTAGTTGTTGCTAATGATTACCTTATTTAACTACCGGTAGTCAACACATAATTAGAGAGAGCCATACTTTTTCTTTACAAACAATACTACTGCACCTATAGTGATGTGCAAGACCTGGTGAAACCCTTATCTAATAAATCTTGTAATTATTTTTTTAATTCCTTGAACTCTACAGGTTCCATTCTATATAGAGATACAGAAATCTTATACAAGGTACTAAATCAATGTAGAACTTGAATCTCTCTTTAGAGGTACTGATAAGTGCAAAATATTACATCATTTATTATCCTAAATTTGGTCCATTTAGCTATTTTTATTACACATTTGGGCATGATTATTCATATTATAGTTAAGACCCAAAAATGTTTATTCTGAATTTTATTGTAAATTTGGCCTAAGTTCAACTGTTTTTATTAGGCTTAATGGGCTGAAGTGAAGAAGACATGAACTGCACAACACAAAAAAAGACCAAAACAGTAGCATCCAAGAAACAAAACATGATAACACAACAGATGAAGTTAATGGTAGTGCAATGGGAAGCAAACCAAAGCGCTAGTAGCTGGACAAGAGAGGATTAAAATGATACAATTTAAGCAACCAATGAGAAAAAACAAAACGTAGCAAGAGTAAAATATGTAGAGAGAAAAAATGCAGCAGTGGAAGAGATAAACGTTATCTTCATTCAAACCCAAAAGGTAAAACACAAGCAGGCAAGGAGTGAAATGCAGCGCAATTATAGAAGACAGCCACCAAAATGCAAGTTAGAAATAGTAAAACACTAGAGCAAGTAGAAACAAACAGTAGAAATGCAAGGGTTTAGTAAAGGAGATAAAACACATAGCAGAACACTACGAGAAAAGTAAGAATTAGCGACGGAAATGTATCGACAGAAAAGAAACAGTTACAAATTACCGAAGAAAATAATATTTTCGTTGAAAAAATTGTCGATAAAAAATTCGTTTAATGGCGGTAGAAATATTTGTCGCTAATAAATCAATTTGTGACCAAATTTAGCGACGAAATCAAATTACTATTGGTAAATAAGTTTTAAGTTTGCCAATGAAAAATTTCCATCGGTAAACTCTGTAGGAAATTTTTTACCTATTTGATTTTAACGGTGGTAGAAATATCCATCGTTAAATACTGAGGGAAATCAATTAGTGACATAATGAAATTACAGTTGGTAAATAAGGTAGGAATTGTTGGCGGGATAATAAAGTTTTTGGTTTACTGATGAAAATTTTCCGTTGGTAAAATCCATCGATAAATTCATTTTGTTTTTGTTATAACTCACCCGAAGCGGCAACATTCTTGTGCTACATCTCCGGTTAGTCTATCGTTAGCATTCTCTGTTTTTGCTTCTTCTCTTTCCTGTTCTTCCCTTATGAATAAAGTATATCTCTCTCCCTTTGGTAAATGACCAAGTAATAATTTGTTCCTTACTTTTTGTGTCTTTGTTTGTTTTGTAATACATTTTTTGGGTAACCTAACACAGAGTGAAGATGCAAACCAAGCACATTGAAAGATAGAATAACATGTCGTTGTTGTTTTCAACATGATATATCAATGAGTTTAGTGGCTTAATTCTTAACGGGCAGTACCACTTAGCTGACTCCCTTTTTGAAAGTCAAAGGTAGCTAATCCTCAATTCTAGTATTTGTTAAAAGTTATTATGTTCATCAGCTTCTTTCTCTAAAATTCTTGTTGCATTCCATGTTTCTTTGAAAGAAATTTTGTTTTACATCCAATATTAAAATCAAGGTCGACAATATTAAATGCATCAAAAAGGAATTTTAAGGAAACCCAGCAAATTCCTGTTGAAGATATCTATGCTCTTAAGAGAAAAATAATACATTTTAAAATCTTACCTTATCGTTCGTTACTATGTGACTTTAAAAAATATACAAGGATGGAGGTTCAGAAATTGCAAAGGCTTCATCTCTTTTAGGTGTATGTGGATAGCTTGGTAAAATAGGCATATGAAAACTGGTCTCGTGTTGTAGAGTCTACTAACAGAACATCAAAATTGTCGATAAAATTTATCGAAGGAACAAAGAGTACCGTCGGTGATTTTGACAGTCATCGCCAACTTTACCGTTATGTTTACTGATGGAATAACCAACACTGTTGGTAAATATTCAGATGGAAGGAAAAATCCATAGGAAAATTTACTGATGGTATTGGTTATTCCATCGGTAAATTTTATCGACGATCATTTTTACGACGCTTTTGATCATTGGTATATTCCGTCGCTAATGTTTATTATTGACGAAATTGAAGCATTTTTCATTAGTTTTTTCCATCGCTAAATGACATTTTTCTTATAGTGGAAAACGTAATAGTCCAAACTAGAGAAAACAAAAACGACAATGTACTAACAACCTAAGCAACTGGGATAAGATGAATTAAATATAGTGCAGATGAAGAGGGCATTAAAATGATAGGAAGAAGAAATGCACAGCAGTTAAGAGAAAAAATAAAAAACTTAGTAGCTGGTAAATGCAGTGAAACATAAAAATCCCAGCAGACTCGACGTTCTCTATTTCAATTATGTTCAAAATGGAAAAGTTAAGAGTAAGTTTATTTAAAGAGCCATCAAAGTATGGTTCTTGGTGTGTCTCGGGAACCAATTAAAAAATCAGTAGTGAAAAGGGAAATAGATCGAGCATATCACTAGAATTTTAGAGTAAAATAAAACTTGAGACCTATTGGTGAAGAAGACTAGTGTAAGGAGGTGTTCGGGTGGTATGAGGGTTACGTAATCATTAGAATTGAGCTGGTTCAAAACCTTTAGAGAGGGATTTTGTGGTTCAAGCTATTGGGTCAGGGCAATTATTGATCTGTCGAGTCGGGGCTATCAGTCAAATGAGTCTCTCTCACTTTTACTCTCTTTGTATCTAGTTTTTCAAATTTAATTTGCTTAAAAGTTCTAAATTTTACTTTAGTACCTTTGTTTTAGATGATTTGAGACAATTATTTTCAATTTAAGTCTATCATTATGAGTATTTTAATATTTGTGTAACACTTGAGCCAATTTATTTATGGTTCATGTTCTTATAGAATTGAGAGACGTCTTGACATATTTGAATGTGAATTGATTGTTATTGCTTTGTCTTTAGTCCGTAATTGCTATTTAGTTTAATGAGTTGAGTAGCAACTATTAATTTGTTCGTTGGCTAAAGGACTAAGTTTTAATTATAGTGTTGTATGATCTAGAAATTTCGTTAGTTGGTTTGTTGAAGTTCTTAGGGCTACTGATGTGTTTTTAGTAAGAATTGCATTAAGCAATTTATAGTAGGGCTAGTTATGTTCTAGAATAGTAAAGGGAGATAAGGAGAACTCAACTAGTGAGCATCTCTACAGTTGGCTTACTTTATAGCTTGGGATGTCCAGGATAAAATTCTAAACTTAGATGACTAAATTTATGGGATTAAAGTATGCTTGATCATTTGGAAATATACATGTTCAAATTTTCTTAATGTTCTGTTTTCAATGCTAAAAGTTTTTGTTTTTATTAATTAGTTCTAGTTTCCGATTGAACCCCCTTCCCATCTTCATATGTGTATGGTATGGTTTTAGTCTACTATGCTTTCTTATTAGATGAGGCCATAAGTTGAAGGATTTCAATGACTAAATTCTATAAAATTAATTGGAGAACATCTTGATTAAAAAAAAGTAATCGAATCTGGAATTTTAGAGGATATGTAGTAAAGTGATTGATAAAAAAACTTTAAGCTCCTACCTATTCTATTCTTGCTCCATTTAAATGTTTACATGTAATTTTCCCTTATCTCATTATATATTTGCTGATTCTATAAGTATAAAAGGTTAAAAGTTGAAGGCCTAGAATATCTTTGAAAAGAAGAAATACTAAAACTACACAAATTTGATATATTGTGCAAATGGTTGTCCAGCACCTATATTTTGATATTTGCTTGATTATGATTAATCTATGCCTAGAACAAGTCACTTACACTTGATTTGTGCTTGGCTATGTTCAGGGACTTATTTGAATGCTACAATGCAATTACAAAAACTCTTGAAATTAATCTCCTAAAGCTGGAATTTTAGAAATATGCAACTTGAATATGAAAGTGTTTTTCTTAGACTATTTATGCAATCAGATTTAAAAGCTGACTATTTACTGATATTTTCTTGTTTTTTTGACATGATTTCTAAATACTTTTAAGTCTAATATGCCTGGAAATTCAAGTGAAAGATGATTAGATTAAATTTAACTTGAAGGGAGCACTTATAAATGTTTTAAAAAGCTGAGTTTGAGTTGTTTGCTCTCTATTCTTGATCTGTGCATTCTGTTTTGATTTTTTTTTTATGTTTTAACATTATTTTAGCTTGATTTAAGTGCCAAAAACATGATAAATGATAGCTCACGTGTTGGGTTATTAAAAGGAATTAAGTATAATAAAATCTTTGAAGGTTAATTAAGCGAAACTAGTGAATTACATGTTGTTTTAGTGTGCAATTTCTAGATCTAATTTAAGGGGTTTCATTATCATAATTTTTTTATGTAAGGGGCTGCAATTTGGCAAATAACATGGGTACAAGTTGTGTATGAGTTTGAGCTAAATTAAGCATCAAATTATTGGTGTTTCACCTTGTTTTTGTGGGCTGAATTTTTCTAAACGAATTTTACTTTGTTTACAATTATAATTACATACATTTACTTGATTAATGCTCTCATTTGCATTCAAAATTAAATTTTAATAAACAACACTCTCCTTGTGGGTTCGACTCTTATTTCACCTTATACTAAGTTGTTAATTAATTAATGGTAGAAATAAGATATTAATTTGTATATGTTTGACAATGCATATCAAATTTTTGGTGCCGCTGTTAAGGAAAGTTATTTAGTTTATTAAGTTCCAAACTCAATTGTCTTTATTTTGATTCCTTTCTTTCAGTTATACCTTACTCACTAAGCCTGATGAGTGTTAAAAATATTAGGAACAAATTTGAATTATACGAATCTAAATACTGTATAAAATTTATTGTGCTTTAAATTTCTAATGTAAAGATACTCATGTTCTTTTGTTTGTTTTCAGAATTTTCATGAAATTGCAAAGTGGAAAAATCATAGGTGAGGATATAGAGGAAGGTTTGAGATACTTATTTAAGGAGGAAGAAAGTCAAGATCATCTATTTGACAAAATGGCTACTTTGAAGCAACTTTATCAACCAAATTTGGATGATCAACCTTTGTGTATAGTCTTTCCCACTTTGGAAAGATCTTTAAAACTTAATTCTATTTTACTTAATTTATTGCCTAAATTTTATGTTCGTGTACGTGAAGACCCCCATAGGCACTTAAAAGAGTTTTTAGTTTTTTATTCTACTATGAGGCCGGAGGGGTGGAAGATGAACAAGTAAAACTTTGTGCTTTTCCTTTCTGTTCAAGACTTAGCAAAAGATTGGTTGTACTATGTTCCCCCTTAATCCATTACTACTTGGGCTCAATCGCACCGATCTTTTCTTGAAAAATTCTTTTATGCAAGTAGGATTAGATCAATAAAGAAGAAAATTTGTGGAATTAGGCAAAATGTTAATGAGTCATTATATGAGTATTGGGAAAGATTTAAGAGACTTTGTGCTAGTTGCCCCAATCATCATTAGTGACCAGTTATTGATTCAATATTTTTATGAAGGCTTAGGTTTGAATGATAGAGCATGATAGATGTTGCAAGTGGTGGTGCATTGGTTGATAAAACACCTGAAGCATCTAAGACTTTAATTTCTAACATGGCTAAAAATTTAAGACAATTCAGAACTAGGAATGAAGTAGGCCAAGCTAAGAGAGTGAATGATATTGAAATGAATTCTATTAAAGATTAACTTAAACATAATGTTGAACAAGTTGCTAACTTAACCACTCTTATGTCTAAGCTGGTTATTGGTGATGTTTTACATACTCATTCTTATGGGATTTGTTTTGATTTTTCTCATGCTATCGACATTTGTCCTACTTTTTCAACTCAAGATGTTAACGCAATAGGTGTTTTTCTTAGCCAATCCAATAGAAAGTATGACCCATTCTTAAACATATACAATGAGGGTTGGAGAGATCACCTAAATTTTAGATATGGACCTGGACAAACCCCTTAAATTACAATGCCAACTAGAGCAACCCTAGACTTTATATTTCTAATCCATCACAAAATCAATTTTCTAGCCCGTCACTTGAAAAAATGGTCAAGCAACTCACTAACTAAATTGGTCTTGTTCATACCCTGGGTGTTGACTACTAAAAGAAAACTGATGTTCACCTACAGTATCTAGACACTCAAGTAAAACATATTAGCACCAATTTGAGTAATATTGAAGCCTAACTTTCCCGGAGACTCCCATCTCAATCCATTCCCAACCTGAAAGAAAATGCTAGTGTTTTCATACTTAGGAGTGGCAAGGAGTTGGTTAATCCGAAAGGGGACAAAGGGAACAAAAGTGAGGTTGAGGAAGAGAGAGAGATGACCCCAAGAGTTTGAAATGAGGTTAAGGAGCAAGAAAAGACAGACGAGTCACATTCTACTGTTAACGATTATGTTCCTAATAGGCTTGCCCAGACAAAGAAGGAAGGAGTAGTAAGAGAAATATTCAAAACTTTTAAAAAAGTTGAGGTAAACATACCTCTTTTAGACTCCATCAAGCAAGTCCCATGCTATGCCAAGTTTTTAAAGGAACTTTACACTAACAAAAGGTGCTTCAAGGATAATAAAAAGGTATGTATGGGGAAGAACGTTTCTACAGTCATCCAAAGGAACATATCTTGAAGTGTAAGGATCTTGGTATGTTTTTTATTCCTTGCAAGATAAGAAATACTTGGTTTGAAAGATGCATGCTAAACTTAGTTGCTTTGATTAAGATGCTTTGATTAATGTCATCCTTAGAAGTATCTATGATGCTCTTAATTTAGGTCATTTGAAAAAGACCAGTTTGATAATTCAACTAGTTGATAGGTCTAACATATATCCTGACGGTGTGCTTGAAGATGTGCTAGTGTAGGTTAATGACCTTATGTTCCCGGATGATTTTTATGCTTTTGACACGGGCAAGAAGTCTAAACTGTCCAAAGATGTTCTGTTACTATTGGGTCGACCATTTTTTAGTACTTCCAGGACAAAGATCGATGTCTATAAGGGTTATTTATCCATGGAATTTGATGGAGAAGTTGTTAGTTTTAATATCTTTGATGCTATGTGATACCTTGCTGAAATTAATAGTTTTAACTCTATAGATTCCACTAATTTTATTGATGAAATTGTGCACGAAATGTTTGAATTTGACATGGTTGCAGGTGGGAATGCTAAAATAATAAAGGTGGATCATACTATAGGCGATGTGGCCGTAGCTCATAGTTCCTTTCTAAAAGAACCATTTGTGTTTTCTAACCCTGCATTACCTATGTTTGCTTCCAGGTTGGTACCCTCTATTATGCAAGCCCCTAAAGTGTAACTAAAACTCCTCCCATCTAATTTGAGATATGCATTTCTTCGTGAAATGAGACTTTACCCATGATCATTTCATGTTCTTTATCACTTTCCTAGGAAAAGCGACTCTTACAAGTTATTCAAAATCATAAGCAAGCCATAAGTTGGACAATTGCAAACATAAAAGGAATTAGCCTTACTTTGTGTATACATAGAATCCTTTCGGAAGAATATGCAAAATCCATTAGAGAGGCCCAACGTAGGTTGAACCCTCCAATGATGGATGTCATTTATAAGGAAATTATGAAGTGGTATGATGCATGCATAATATACCCCATATCTAAATCCAAATGGGTCAGTTCCATTCATTTTGTTCCTAAGAAAAAGGGAATAACTGTTATAAAGAATAAGAAGTGTGAACTTGTTCCAACTAGAGTGTCAAATGGGTAGAGAGTGTGTAAAGACTACCGAAAGTTGAACCAAGTGACTAGGAAAGATCATTTCCCATTACCCTTAATTGACCAAACATTAGAAAAACTTATTGAAAAATCGCATTTCTATTTCTTAGATAGGTACTTAGGGTATACACAGGTTTCATAACTCTTGAAGATTAAGAGAAGACTACTTTCACTTGCCTTTTGGTGCTTTTGTATTTTGAAGAATGTCATTCGGACTTTGTAAAGCCCCTGGAACTTTTCAACGTTGCATGATGAGTATATTTTTTGAGTTTCTTGACCATAAAATGGAAGTATTTATGGATGACTTTATTGTATTTGGCAATTCTTTTAAAGCATGTCTCCATAATCTTTCTTTTGTTTTGCAACGTTGCATTACTACAACCCTAGTTTTGAATTATGAAAATTTTCATTTTATAATAGAACAAGGTGTAGTTCTAGGAATGCCATTAGTTCAAAAGGCTTAGAAGTTGACAAAGCAAAGATAGAAGTCATAACTTCTCTACCTTATCCTACTTGTGTTAGAGAAATAAGATCTTTTGTAGGGCACACGAGTTTTTATCAACATTTTATCAAAGATTTTTTGACATTTGCATCTCCTTTATGTGCGTTGTTAACTAAGGACACTAATTTTGTGTTTGATGATGCGTGAAAAAAGGTTTTTTTGACTTACTTAAAGAGAATCTATCCTTTTCCCTTGTCATTCACCCCTTTGATTGGAACCTTATATTTGAAATTATATATGACGTGAGTGATAAAGTAGTAGATGCTATAGTAAGATAAAGAAAAGACAAAGAGCCTTATGTCATAATCTATGCATCTAGATCTTTGGACCTATATTAAAATAGAAAAGGAAATGTTTTTCATTAGAGAAATTTAGACCTTACTTACTAGCGACCAAATTAATTTTTTTTTGACCATGCTGCACTTACATACCTACTTAAGAAGAGAGAGTCAAAGTCTAGGTTGTTGAGATGGGTGCTTTTGTTATAGGAATTTGACTTAGAAATTAGAGATAAGAAAGGTTCAAAGAACTTAGTAGCTAACCATTTAAGATAATAGTACCCAGAGAGGATTGGCCTTATTGTTGATTTTTTTCCAAATGTGAAAATTTATTTATTAATGTATGATTATGTGCCTTGGTATGCTGATATTTGTAATTATTTAGTTGTCAAGTATCTTCTTAATGATTTGATAAGAGCTCAAAAGGACAAGATAAATGTTGAATCTAAGTATTATTTTTAGGATGATCCTTATTTATAGAAATTATGCTCTGATTAGGTTTTTCACATGTTTGTTCTAGAGATAGAACATCATTCAATTATGAATTTTTGTCATTCATTGGAAGGTGGTGGTCATTTCAAACTCAAGAGGACAACTCACAAGGTTTTTGGAATGAGACTTTTGTTAGCCTACATTAAACAAATATGCTTATATTTTTTGCAAGATATGTGAACAATGCCAAAAGATGGGGAATCTATCTCAGAAGCAAGAAATGCCACAGACTGGTATCATGGTTTGTGAGGTATTTGATATATGGGGCATCGACTTTATGGGCCCTTTTCCTTCATCTTTTGGTAACGTTTACATATTGCTTCTTATAGACTACATTTCTAAGTGGGTTGAGGCCATATCCATCAAGCTAAATGATACCAAATTTGTGATCAAGTTCCTTAAGACTCATATTTTTAATCGATTTGGTATTCCTAAAGTTATAATTAGTGACCATGACAAACACTTTTGTAACTAGACATTAGGAGCTTTATTGGACAAATACCATGTGACTCATCTTGTTGCTATGACATATCATCCCCAAACTAGTGGCCAAGCTGAAGTGTCCAGTAGGTAAATAAAATATATCTTGGAGAAAATGGCGAAACTTGATAGAAAGGACTGGAGCAAATCATTTAGACGATGCTCTATGGGCCTACAAGATTGCATATAAGACTCCAATAGGTATGTCTCCCTATAGGTTGGTCTTTGGGAAAGCTTGTCACTTGCTGGTTGAGATTGAGCATAAGTCATATTGGGCAGTGAAACAATGCAATTTAGACTATGAGTTAGCTGGAAAAGAAAGGAAGTTACAATTGTAAGAATTAGAGGAACTATAATTGGAAGCATATGAAAATGCTAGGATTTACAAAGAAAAGGCCAAGGCCTTTCATGACATGAAGCTAGCTAGGAAATCATTCCCTGTTGGGAAAAAGTGCTCCTATTTAATTTAAAGCTAAAATTGTTGCCTGGTAAGCTATAGTCTCGATTGTTAGGTCCTTTCGTTGTCACTAACATGTTTTCTCATGAAGCAATAGACTGACAAAATTTTTAAAATGAATAGGCACAGGCTCAAACTGTTTTATGATCAAGCTCAGCTTATGCTGGTGGAGGAGATTTTGTTTGAAGAACTATGAAGTGTGCAGTACATCGAGCTAACAATGTAAAACAACAATGTTTCTTAGGAGGCAACCCAAAATGAAATAATAAATTAGATTTGCATTTCTTTACCTTTTTCTTTTTAATTTCAATTTTCATTTATGTTAGATCATGAGATTTAATGCTCTTTTTTAGCATGGATTTGATGTTTGCTTGTTGTAAAAGCTTCATCTATTGTTGGACATTTCATTTGGCTTATACACATATTTTATATGTTAAAGTGGTCTGATTTGGTCTGCTATAGTGACCTGATGTTGCATGCTACTGTTATCCTTTAGATATTACATTGAGGACAATGTAAGAACTAAGTGTTGGGGTACGACTAGAAGCATGAATTTTGTGTTTATTGAAGTGTTCGTGCATAAATAACTCAGATTGCCAGTTTTCCTCAAATTAGTTTTTTTAAAGGTCTTTATATATGATTGTTTGCATTTTTTTATCATTTTGTGCTTGTTTGCATTCATTTAGATAGATAACCTCAAAGTATTTGGCAAGAGAACTAATAACTAGGCAGAAATTCTAATCTAACTTGTTTTCAAACTAAAATGTTCTTAATAAAATAAATTTTGTTTTTGAGAATAAACATCCGTTTCAAGTGCTAACTAAACTTGCTTACCCTAGGTAAGAAATTACTTACATTTTGTAGGAACTTTAAAGTGAACTTTACATGTGACTAAATGGATAGACCAAAAAGCTGGTAAGGTAGCCTATATAGACTAACACATCTATATTAGTCACTTGAGTGTATATATTGTGCTCTTCTATGGGATTTCTCTCTTGACCTTGACTTGGTACTCTTTGAGACTACACATATGGTCACATAATAACATGAAAATGATAAGGCATTCATTTGTTTTAAACTACATAACCAACAACCACCTAATGTTTTATTTTATCCTTTTGTTATCCTATTTAAGCCTAATAGTCTGTTTCTTCTAATTTTAGCCACATTAGAAACTTAATTCTTACTTTTATGACCTATCCTTGCCTTGAGCTATGGAACATAAAGTTTTAACATGAGTGATTGGAAGAGGAGTAGGGGGTGCATATGTTTAAAGTTGTTGTTCTCTTGGTTGTGTGAATGAAGTGTTGTGATTTATAATTTATGTTGTCATCGTAGTCATGTGCTTTATTTTACATTTATCTCCATTGTACTTTGTTATTCTTAAAAAAAGATAAAAAATAAAAAAACCAAAGAAAAAGAAAAAAAGGTGTGAATTTTATGTTTGTTTTTTCTATAATTCTATTTCATGTTTGTTATTTTTTTGTATTTGTTCATACAATGTGTATTCATTCACTTCATTTTAGTGCAGAAGACGTTTGGATATGCTTGGGAGTTAAGTTAAAGGTGGAAAATTGATTCTATTTAATGATGGATGCTATTTTATATGAATTTGAGGAGTATGGAAGGAGGTCTTTGCTTTACAATGATTATAAGATGGAGACATATGGCTAATGTTTTATCTCACGTTTTAGAATTTTTTTTCTCCAAATGTTCTTGGAATTTTATTACACATTCGTACCCTCACCCTAAGCCTCATATAACCCTCTAAATTCCTTTGATTTGTGTTGTGTGTTGTCCTAT
>JANSVB020000168.1:769382-780649 GCA_025504935.2 Erythroxylum haughtii | reverse complement strand
ACTTCATCTGAAGCAGGACTCTCTTTATCCTCTTCAACCATGCTTTAGCTTCCTTAGGATTGGTAGTCCCATTGAAATCAACAACCCCATACTTGCAGAGCTTATCATACTACCCACTCCTCTCCACTGGAGCTTGCACCAAAACTTATGACCTGGCATATGTTAAAGCTTGAGCAAAGGCTTGAAAGAATCACAAATCTATGGGGTTTACTTGAGGCATAGGAGGAGGAGACGGTGGCACTTTGTGTTATACACTAGGTGCCTCAAAATCAGGAGTAGAATGTATCCCCTCATCTTGTGGGACATAAAATTTATTTGTGCTCCCTTGGCAAGTGCAGATCGAGTCATAGCTTCTCGAATTCTCTTTTGAGGTGGCATAATCACTTTTTCAATTTAGAACCTTTTGAAAACTTTTAGTTCATGTTTCATGTAAAACAACGTTAAATCATACAAAACAATTCAAATCATATACAAACAATACATAATGATGCATATTGTTCATTTAAAATAATGCATGTCGTTTATTCAAAACAATGCATGTTCATTTTAAAACTACCCATTTTATGTCAAGGATACCCCTAAACCTAGTCACCCTGATACCATAAGTCTTAGGCACCCTGCCCTCGCAAGACACGTGCCTGATGTCCTAAGTGACATCTAAACAAGCATCCCAAAGGGGTGGTGTGCTCACATCGAACAGTAACCAAAATTGCAAATTGACTTCTTCTGAAAAATTGTAGCTCTATGTCTCTAATTTATTTTGAAACAAGAAGCATCTCATTCAAACCTCTATAGATCAAGATATGATTAGAAAGCCAAAAATATGTTAATAACCAATTCATGCTCTTCCAACCGGTTCCCTCATTTTCTTTCCATAAATCTTTTTCAATCAACACCAAAGGCAATCAATTTTTATGGAGAGATAGAGAAATGTGTTAGGAATCTATTGGTTTAAGAATCTAGTCATTTGGAGGTTGGATGACAAAGTTATGGCTAAAAGAATCAAACATGGTTAGGTTTTGGAAAACCTTCTACTGCACGATCGTGACTTCCCACGTAAAGTTAATGAAATGACATAATTACCCTTGAAGATATGAAGTGCAATCGCACCACGACCCTTGTGATCGCACCAGTATGTAAATAGCATAGCTCCTGGCCAAACATACCAAGTGTGATCGCACCACACACTCTCACGATCACACCTTGTTCTTCCTTAAATCCATAGCTTTGGTCGCGCTCGCACCATTATTCCTCACGGTCACACCAGATAACTTTTTCCTTGTTTCTTTCACTAACTTTTCTAATCTTTGTTTTCGTTATTCTCCTCTTCTCTCCCTTCAATTTACATTTTCTTCCTCTCCAAAGCATTCCTAACAGTTCCTATATCCATTCTAACTTCACATTCACTCATAATCTTCCCAAATTCAACTCTTCTACCGCAATATCACTTCATATCAATTCAACCACCAAGTTTATTTCATTAAACTCTTAAATCTCAACACAATTGATTCATCACATACTACTAGTTCTCATCATTCATACATTCCTATCCTTTTTCCATAACATATCTTTCAACTCCAATATCCAAAGATTTCATGCTCTATATCATTTGAAAGCTAAGAGGATAAACTACAACTTCCAAATAGATAACTTTGTCTAAATCAGCCTAGATTAATACAGCTTTTCCCCTAAAGTTAGAACATAGATTATACCCCTATGAAATGCTTGAAAATATAATGCGAAAACTTGGAAAGTCATGAGTAAAATATAAATATATTTCATTAACATCGAAAGATAAGAGTTTCACAAAGCTTTAATGGGCATTTCAAGCCATAATACATCATGTCTCAAAATCCCAAAATATAAAATATACATAAATGAGTAAAACATGAAATGCGGCTAAAGCCTTGTGTTTACATAATCAATCTCAAAATACAATAGTATGAAAATTCGGAGTGATGTCGTGACTCTTTATTACTCGATCTCTTGCTCTTCACCTGAATATAGGAAGGAGAATGGGAGTAAGCTTAAAAGCTTGTAGGTAACAAGTTTATAATCAAAAACAAGCAAAACCATTAAAAAAGGCTCACTGTCATACTCACTTTGCATCAAAATCTATAAAAACATATAGTTCCAAAATTCTCACATTATCAAACAATTCATAAGTACACATAATAACATCAGAATTTGTTTGGGTAGGTCTGTAAATAGAACGTACTAACACATTCCCACATAATGGTCTTACGTAATTGTAAATAGAACGTACTATTGCAATTCCGCATAATAGTTTTGCATAGTCATAAACATGACGGAATCCATGAAGAAGCTTCGTGCCACTAGCGGGCAGGTAGGAGAAGCCTTTAATAAAGTCAAAGTACAATTGACATAACAAAACTGACTACCACAAACTCATGTAATCATGCATTTCACATCCTGTAAACGTGTTGCCCATAATGACACATTTCTAAAACATGATATCATAAGCATAACATCTTTTTAAAAACCATTTTCATGTTCTTTTCATAAATTATCAACACAATTCATATACCAAACATATAGCAATTTCTCAAAGCATTTAAAGATCAATAATTTCACATTTATAAAGTAGTTGAAAACATTAAATTCTGTTTATTTAGAAAAACATTAATGGCTTATTTACTCAATTATAAACATGAACCTTACTTAAAAAAATTCTTAAAAATGCCTCTCCTTTTGCTCCTCTTGCCCTTTTTTATTTTCGTCAACAATAGAAAAAATCCCATTCAATAGGAATTCAAATTGACAACCTAAAGAACACATATTCATTAAAATTGATCATAGAATATCATGAACCAAAACCCTTGCAAAAATCCAAAAGATCAAAATTCTCTTATCTTAGCTCTTCTTCAAATGAAAAGATGTTTGACTCAAATGAAAGCTCTTCTCTTGCTTTTTCTTTTTCTCTTCTTTAACAATTTCAAATTCCCTCTTGAAAACTAAGAATGATGAAACCTTAACTCAAACTTCTTTCCTCTCAAAACTGAAACCTCTCTTCTTTCGCTTTTTTCACTTTTGTTTTTCTTCTTCATTTAAAAGCAAGACTATACTTCTTCTTCTAATAATGTCCTTAATGAGTGTGCAAAGTTCACTTTTCCCTTTCCTTTATGCCTTATTCCCTTTAACCTTAAGTGACTTGCCAAAAATAACCTTTATGCATTCTTACTACTTAATTATAACTCTATTCAAAATTCTAATTTTTATTTATGCTCACTAAATTAATGACTAAATGTTAAGAAAATAAAATAAAAATAAGTCCATAATAAATCAATAATAAAAAATATATAATACATAAAAAAAATTTGGGTCTAACAATTCTCCCCCTTAAAGAATTTTGTCCTCGAAATTCTCAGCTAAGTCATAGAAGAGGTGTGGATACTTCTCCTTTATGGCCTCCAAAGACTCCCACGTGGCCTCTTCTGTAAAATAGTTTTTTCACAAGACTTTAACTAGTTGAACTGTCATGTTCCTGAGGACCTTCTCCTTAGTGTCCAAAATCTCCACCGGAGTCTCCTCATATGTCAAATCGTCTCTCAACTAAACCTCAGTATTCCGAAAGATGTGAGAGGGATCTGATCTATACCTCTTCAACATGGAAACATGAAAGACAACACATATCTGTCAGAATTTTGGTGGTAGCTCCAACTTATAGGCTAGTGGTCTGATCCTCTTAAGAATCTCGTAGGGACCCATATACCTTAGGCTCAACTTGTCCTTCTTGCCAAATCTCATGACTCGTTTCCAAGGAGATGTTTTAAGAAAGACTTTCTCACCAACTTTGTACTCCATTTCCTTTCAACGTGCATCAGTATAGCTTTTCATTCTATTCTGAGCTATTTTAAGCCTCTACTTAACTAAATTGACCTTGTCAACTGTCATTTCCTTTCTCATTCTTCATTCCAGCATATAGGAGTTCTACACCTTTTTTCGTACAGTGTTTTATAAGGAGTCATCTGAATGCTCGAGTGGTATAATTTATTGTAAGCAAATTCGACCAATAGAAAATGCTCATCCTAAGCTCCTTTGAAATCTATCACACATGCCCTGAGCATTCCTTCAAAGTTTCGAATAGTCCACTCAGATTGGCCATCTGTTTGAGGCTAAAAACAGTGTTAAAATTTAGCTTGGTCCCCAAAACTTCCTACATATTTTCCCAAAATCTCGAAGTAAACCAAGGATCTCTGTTAAAAACTATAGAGTCTGGAATCCCATGTAATCTCACTATCTCATCAATATACTTCTTTGCCAGCATATGCAAAGAATCAGTCTGTTTAATTGCTAAATAATGGGTTGCCTTCGTCAAACAATCAACAATAACCTATATAGCATCATGCTTCCTACTAGTCTTGGGCTAAACTATCAAAAAATCCATAGTTACCCTTTGCCACTTCCACTTAAGAATGGACAAGGGCCTTAACTTGCCTAAAGATGCCTGGTATTTAGCATTTACTTGCTGACGTACTAGACACTTGCATATTATGCTACACCCCTCTTTATGTCTTTCCACCAAAAATGCTCTTTCAAGTCTCTGTACATCCTGGTGCTACCTGGGTGCAAGGCATAAGGTACATTGTGTACCTCATCCAGTTCTCATCCTTTGCCTTCTTGACATTCGAAATACAAAGTATGTTTCCTACAACCATAAGTCCATCATCCCTCACTACCACTTTAGATTTCTTACCATTCTAAATTTCTTCTCGAAGCTTGCTTAATTCTACATCCTGTGTTTGCAACTCCTTAACCTTCTCCCTAAGCATTGGTCTCACTCTGAAATTAGCAATAATGCAATCAAGTTCCTCCTATTTTAAGCTTATTCTAAACTTAGCCATCTCTTCTAACAACGACAAATAAACTATCTGAATATGGGCTATGGAGGATTTCCTACTCAAGGCATCAACCACTACATTTGCCTTTCATAGATGGTATTCAATTAACAAGTCATAATCCTTGAGCAACTCTAACTACCTTCTCTGTCTTAAATTCAACTATTTCTAGCTCAATAAGAACTTGAAACTCTTATGATCTGTAAAGATCCTCGTCTGAGCTCCAAACAGATATTGTCTCCAAATTTTCAAGGTAAAGATTATTAGTTCTAATTCCAAATCGTGAGTTGGGTAATTCAACTCATAAGGCTTTAGTTGTCGTAAAGCATAAGCTATTACCATGTCTCCTTGCATCAGCACACAACCCAAACCCTTTCTTAAAGCATCACTGTAAATTGTACAACCCTCATCTCTCATAAGCAAAGTCAGAATTGGAGCACTTGTCAATCTGTGTTTAAACTCCTCAAACCTCTTCTGGCATTCATCACTCTAGATAAACTTCTTATTTTTCCTCAATAATTTCATCATCAGAGCAGCTATCATACAAAACTCTTCAACAAACCTCCTATAATATCCTGCCAAACTCAGAAAACTTCTTACTTCTCCCACTCTCTTAAGCGCAGGCCCCTTCACTACTGCTTCAATTTTTCTCGGATCAATATGTACCCCATCCTTTGAAATTACATATCGAAGGAATATCACCTCATGAAGCCAAAATTTACATTTCTGAATTTGGCATAAAGCGCCTTCTCCCTCAGCTTTTGCAATACTATTCTGAGATGTTCCTCATGTTCCTCTTCACTCCTGGAATAATCCAGAATGTAATCAATAAACACTATGATGAATTGATCTAGAAACTCCCTGAAGAACCTATTCATAAGATCCATGAATGTAGCCGGAGCATCAGTCAATCCAAATAACATGACTAGAAACTCACAATACCCATATCGTGTCCTAAAGGTCGTCTTGTTCACATCAGATTTCCTGATCCTAAGCTAATGATAACTTGACCTAAGAACAATTTTAGAAAAGATCCTTGCTCTATGCAACTAGTTGAACAGATCATCAATCCGTGACAGAGGATACTTGTTCTTAATAGTCACCTTGTTGAGTCTCCGGTAGTTAATAAACATGCGCCATGTTCCATCCTTCTTTTTAACAAACAAAACTAGTGCTCCCCATGGTGTCGAACTCGGTCTTATATACCCTTTCCTTAATAGTTCTTCCAACTATTCCTTAAGCTCCTTCAATTCAGCTGGAGCCATTCTATACGGCAAAATGAAAATGGGTACACAGTACTTGCGATCAAGTCGATAGCAAACTCGATTTCCCTCACTAGTGGTAGGTAAATCTTCTAAAAACACATCTAGAAATTCCATCACAACAGGAAAATCCACTAACTTCCCTTCATTCACATCAATGTCCACAACGTGCACCAAGAAGGCTTTATACCCCTTTCCCATCATCCTGTCAACTAGCAAAGCTGAAATAATTCTTGGTGATGTTCCTCTAAAAATCACCTTCTCACCATTGCCAAGATCAAATTCTATCTCTTTGAGGCTACAGTCTAACTTTGCATAATATTTCTCCATGGTATCCATCCCAAGTATAATATCTAAGACCTTTAGGTCTAGAGGCAGTAAGTCCACAACCAGTCTAGCACCATTAATAAGGAATACACAACCTCTATAAACATGACTAATTATCACATTCCTCCCTAGAGGAGTACTAACAATCAAAGGACTATTCGATGGCACCAAATTCACACTATGTAATGTCATGCTTGCAGAAATAAATGAATGCGTGGAACTAGAATCAATCAGTAAATACACTTTTAAATTAAGTGACTAAACCATACCCGTATCAACTTTAAGTGCGACCATAGCTTCCTCCTTGGTTATAGCAAATACCCTTTCTTGTGCCTGACCCCTTGACCTTCCTGGAGGAATAACCTTCCTTGCTACTCTAGAATTGCCCACCTCAGTGACTGGCCTAGTTTCCACTATTTCAGCTCTCCTTGGGGCTTACAACTGTGACCCCTCTTGCCTTGGTACCTGAGGACAATCCCTGATCATCTGTCCCTTCTCTCCATATCAGAAACATGCTCTAAGAAACTTGAAGCACTCTCCTCTATAAAACTTCCCACAACGCTCACATTATGGGTTTGTGTATCTGCTCCCCTCTATCCTTCTATTGCCCCCTGTAGTTGAGGCTTGCACTAAAACTGCCTTTACTCGCTTGCTCTTAGCAGAGCCACTACTTCCCACTTCACTTTATGTGTGGAAACTCCTCATACTCCTCTCAGGAATAAGGGTACTCATTCCCTTCTTTAAAGACTGTTACTAGTTCTTCCTCTTCTTTTTCACTTCATTCTTTATGTTCTCCAGTTTCTCCGCCTAGAGTGCAGCATCTACCAACTACTGGTATTAACAGAAGTTGTGGATCAGAACTTTCTCCTTGATCCCTAAATGAAGACCTCCCTTAAATTTGCAGCACTTATCCTCCTCATTCGCAACAATGTTGACCGCATACTGTGAAAGCTGGGTGAATTTTATCTCATGCTTGCTCATACTCATATCCCTCGGTGCGACATTCAGGAACTCCCTGACCTTCTCTTAGACCTAAACTCTTGAGAGGTACTTCTTCCTGAAATTTTTCAAGAAATCTCTCCATGACAGCACTAGAGGCATAACCTGAATGTAAGGCACTAATTTCTACTAATGGAGTGCATCCCCCTGTAACAAGCTCGCGGCATAATCTAACTTCTCCTCATCGAAGCGCTTCATCTAAAGAAGGACTCTCTCTGTCCTCTTCAACTATGCTTCAACTTCCTCAAGATTGGTAATCCTATTGAAATCAACAGCCCCATACTTGCAGAGCTTATCATATTGCCCACTCCTCTCCACTGGTTGCATCGGAACTTGTGACCCTTAACCTATGGCATATGTGAAAGTCTGAGCAAAGGCTTGAAAGAATCGTAGATCCATGAGGTTTACTTAAGGCATAGGAGGAGGAGGCGGTGGCACTTCGTGTTGTACACTAGGTGCCTCAGAATCAAGAGTAGAATGTGTCCCAGCATCTTGTGGGACATAATATTCATCCATGCTCCCTTGGTAAGAACAAGATCGAGTCATAGCTCCTTGAGTTCTCTTTCGAGATGACATAATCACTCCTTCAATTCAAAACCATTTAAAAAATTTTAGTTCATGTTTCATGTAAAACAACTTTAAATCATGTGAAACAATTCAAATCATATAAAACAATACAAAAATGATGCATGTTGTTCATTTAAAACGATGCATGTGGTTCATTCAAAACAATGCATGTTCATTTCAAAAATACCCATTTCATGTCAAGGATACCCCTAAACCTAGTCACTCTGATACCATAAGTGTTGGGCACCTCGCCCTTGTAAGATACGTGTCCGACATCCTAAGTGACATCTGAACATGCACCACACAAGGGTGGCATTCTCACACCAGTCACTCACCAAAATCACAAATTGACTTCTTCTGAAAAATTGTAGCTCTATGTCTCTAGTTTATTTTGAAATAAGAACCATCTCATTCGGAGCTCTATAGAGCAAGATATGATTAAAAAGTCAAAGTATGTTCATAACCAATTCATGCTCTTCCAACTGGTTCCCTCACTTTCTTTTCATCAATCTTTTTTAATCAACATTAAAGGCTATCAATTTTATGAAGATATAGAGAAATGTGTTAAGAAACTATTAGTTTAAGAATCAAGTCATTTGGAGGTCGGATGACAAAGTTATGGCAAAAAGAATCAAACATGGTCAGGTTTTGAAATACCTTTTGGTGCACGATCGTGATGAGTCATAATCGTAACTTCCCATGCAAAGTTGATGAAATGACGGAATTACCCTTAAAGTTATGAAGTGCAATCACACCAAGACTCCTGTGATCGCACTAGTGTGTAAATAACATAACTCCTGGCCAAACATCCCGAGTGCGATCGCATCAAACACTTTTGCGATCGCACCTTTTTTTCCTTAAATCCACAGCTTCGGTCGCGCTCACACCATTGTTCCTCACGGTCGCACCAGTTACATTTTTCTTTGTTTCTTTCACCAACTTTTCTCAACTTTGTTTTTGTTATTCTCCTCTTCTCTCCCTTCAATTTCGTTTTCTTCCTCTCCAAAGCATTCCCAACAGTTCCTACATCTATTCTAACATCACATTCACTCATAATCTTCCCAAATTCAATTCTTCTAGTGCAATATCACTTCATATCAAATCAACCACCAAGTTTATTTCTTTAAACTCTTAAATCTTAACACAATTGATTCATCATATACTGCTAATTCTCATCATTCATACATTCCTATCCTTTTCCACAACATATCTCTCAACTCCAATATCTAAAGATTTCATACTCTATATCATTTGAAAGCTAAGAGGATAAACTACAACTTCCAAACATATAACTTTGTCTAAATCAGCCTAGATTAATATAGTTTTTCCCCTGAAGTTAGAACATAGATTTTACCCTTATAAAATGCTTGAAAATGCAATACGAAAACTTGGAAAGTCATGAGTAAAATTTAAATATATTTCATTAACATCAAAAGATAAGAGTTTTATAAAGTTTTAATGGGCATTTCAAGCCATAATACATCATGTCTCAAAATCTCAAAATACAAAAGATACATGAATGAGTAAAACATGAAATGTAGTTAAAGCCTTGTGTTTACATAATCAATCTCAAAATACAACAGTATGAAAATTTGGAGTGATGTTGTGACTCTTTATCACTTGGTCTCTTGCTCTCCACCTGAATATGGGAAGGAGAATGGGGGTGAGCTTAAAAGCTCTTGTGTAACAAGTTTATAATCGGAAACAAGAAAAACCATTAAAAATGTTCACTGTCATACTCACTTTGCATCAAAATCCATAAAACACATAGTTCCAAAATTCTCACATTATCAAACAATTCATAAGTAACATAAGTCATGCATTAATCAAACTTGTCAACACATTCTAAACACATAATCACATCATAAATGTTTTGGGTAGGTTCGTAAATAGAACATACTAACACATTCTCACATAATGGTCTTATGTAGTCGTAAATAGAACGTACTATCGCAATTTCACATAATAGTTTTGCATAGTCGTAAACGTGAGAGAATCCATGAAGGGGCTCTCTGCCACTAGCAGATGGGCGGAAGAAGCCTTTAATAAAGTCAAAGTGCACTTGAAATAATAGAACAAACTACCACAAACCCACATAATCATGTATTTCATATCTGGTAAACGTGTTGCCCATAATGGCACATTTCTGAAACATTATATCATAAACATAGAATCTTTTCAAAAACCATTTTCACATTCTTTCCATAAATTATCAACACAATTCATATACCAAACGTATAGCAATTTTTCAAAGCATTTAAAGAGCAATAATTTCACATTTATAAAGTAGTTGAAAGAATTAAATTCCATTTATTTGAACAAACATTAATGGTTTATTTATTCAATTATAAACATGAAACCTATCTTGAACTTCTTGCTTAAAAATTTGCTTAAGAATACCTCTCCTCTTGCTTCTCTTGCCCTTCGTGATTTCTTTCAACAATAGAAAAAATCTTATTCAATAGGAATTCAAATTGACAACCTAAAGAACACACATTCACTAAAAATGATCCTAAAATACTTAAAACCATGCATTTCCTAAGCCTCATGACCCAAAATCTTTCCAAAAATCCAAAAGATCAAAATGCTCTTACCTTAACTCTTCTCTAATTAAAAAGAAGTTTGGCTCAAATAAAAGCTCTTCTCTTCCTTTTTCTTTTTCTCTTCTTGAACAACTTCAAATTCCCTCTTAAAAACTAAGAATGATGAAACCCTAACTCAAACTTCTATCCTCTAAAAAATCGAAACCTCTCTTCTTTCTCTCTTTTCACTCACATTTTTCTTCTTTATTTAAAGCAAGACTACACTTCTTCTTCTAATAATATCCTTAATGATTTTGCAAAGTCCACTTTGCCCTTTCCTTTATACCTTATGTCCTTTAACGTTAAGCGACTTGCCAAAAATACCCTTTATGCATTCTTACTAACTTAATTCTAACATTTCTATTCAAAATTCTAACTTCTATTTATGTTCACTAAATTAAATTCTAAGAAAATAAAATAAAAATAAATCCATAAATAAATAAAAATAATAATTATTATAAAATATAAAATATAAAAAAATTAGTGTCCAACGTCCTCAGAAACGTAAAAAAGAACGGGCTTGAAAAATAGTCTAACCACCTCAATGCGTTTCTTCTATCCATCTAACAGTAGATAATGTGTAGCGCCCCCTTTCCGTAGGGTACACATCGGGACGCCCGCAGGTCGCTCCGACACGTAACCCACGATAAAGGTGCACTACCGAGCAACCA
>JANSVB020000168.1:713887-731174 GCA_025504935.2 Erythroxylum haughtii | reverse complement strand
TAGCTAGGAAAAAAGGAAAACTGTTACTTTTAAAGCATGTACAAATTATTAAATGAATTATATAACATCTGTATAGATATACAAAATATAGTTGGTGTTCGGAAATGTAAATTACTATTCTGAAAATTCATATTAATTGTACATAATTCCAGAAATAAAATAAAAATAAAGAATACGGCCCAAAATTAAAAGAAATTTTTTTAATAAATTTTTATGCTAGAATCTTAAATGTCATACACAAACCCTTCAGACCTTTGAACTATTATTAACATCATTGATTTGTAATAAATAAAATATACATACTATATTATTTCCTAGTTTATCTTTATTCAGATCACTAAATTAAATAAATAAATAATCACATACCTTTTTTTTGTCCTTTTCGTGAACTGCTTCCTAGTTCTTTGTAAATTTATCAAATCGTATCATACACACCTCAACCCAAAATCGATAGGTAAAAGAAAAAAATGAACTACTTTGAGCCAGCTGTATAGTTTGCATCAGCACTTGTCACCGTCCAATAATAAGCCCTCTATCTGTTTCTTTTCATTTGCTATTTTGTGCATCCATCTTGTGCAAGTGCGTCACTCCTCTTCCTTGAATTTCTCTCGACCTCTCCTTTACCTTGTGGGACTGCAGAGCCACATCACAGGTAATTTGGGTTCCAATTCTATCAGAGACTGACAAGTCTCTATTGTAAAAAGATTACAGATTTTTAAAATGCCAAGTCTCTGTTCTAGTTAACAGCCTACGAGACTAAGGCCATCCATCGATAAACATTAATAATCTTAATCCAGGGTTCTAGTATTCAACCCAATTGTAATTTTCACATAGTTTTTATTAATTTAAAACAGGTTTATAATAAGATATATAAAAAAATCATATGACTATGTTCAGAAATTAAAAGAGTTCCTCCGACCTATATATGGGTTATTAAGGATATGTTTGGATCTGTAAAAATTAGTGTAAGGATAATAGAAGGAGATATAAAACATTTATCTATCAATATTGAACTGCATTAAGGCTTCTCATTGAGCTCCTTTTTGTTTGCAATAATTCTGCATGAAATCACTAAGAATGTCCAATGACATATTTCTTAAACCCTATTTGGAACACAATGAATTCAATTCAATTCACTTGTTTGGAACAACAAGAAAGTCAAGAATTCAATTCCAGCGTGGGTTTAAACCCCCCTCCCTATGTAAATTCAATTCACGCTATAAATCGCATGAATTGAACTCCAAAAGTTGTTGGATACTAAGCTTCAGTTGTTGTACACACATATATATGTTGTTTCATGCATGTATCCTTACGTAAATGTTTTGTATGACATGCTTGCATGCTGTGGTTTATTCTTACATTTGGTATCAAAGCTTTGCTGCCTCTGTCTTGTTGTATAATCTGATGAAAACCATCGAAACCATTGTCTCTGTTTTCCTCTGTTTTGGGTTGCGTTTTTTATCATATATATATATATGTTTGAGGATGTTGTTTTTTGCCGACCTCTTGGACCTCTTTGAGACGCTAGAGTTATTTTTATTGTCATCCATGGTGCACGCGACGTTATCTAGACTGTGAAGGAGGAGGAGGGACGACCACCGTGCATGGAGCTTCGATGTTGTCCTTCGGGAAGCATTGTATGTTGGAGTTTTGGATGTCTCATGCGGTTCGCGTCATCCACGTCGTCCCAACGCTGGCATCTGTGCGAACTCCGGCGTCCTCTGGTGGTCTGGAGCGTCGGGGCTCCGACCTGCTCCAGCCGGGTCACGCCCGACCTGGCTAGAGGTTGAAGACGATACTATTTTTTCTTTTTTTTCTTTAAAATTATTATTAATCTGAAATTGAGCTTGGGCTACTTCAGATTGGGTTTGGGCTACTTCATATCCAACTTTTAATCTTATGATTTTTATTATAAAATCATTTTTGGGTTTGGTTAAAATTATTCCTTTTAATTATGTATGTCTTATTATTAGCATTTAATTTTATGACATACATATAATAATTGTTCAATTTTGCACAAATTACATGTGATTAATTGCTAATTTTGTATGTATAAATTCATGATTATTATACATGCAAAAATTAGATTAATTATTTTTGTGCATTATTATTTAATTTACTAATTGTTTAATTTTGCACAAATTACATGTGATTAATTGCAAATTTTGTGTGTAGAAATTCATGATTATTATACATGCAAATTTTTTTTAATTATTTTGTGCATTATTATTTAATTTATTTGCATTATTTATGACCAGACGAAGCCTTCTCCCATGCACCTGCGTCTTGGTTATGATTTTGTGGAACTAATGCATGCTTTATTAGTTAATAACATTATTTTTTGTCAGGGGTAAATGTGTCATATGAAATAATTGAATTCAATTCTAATATTACTATAATTGTTCCAAACAGTGTAATTTAATTCAATTCTAATATTATTAGATTTGTTCCAAACAGTGTAAATTGAATTCAATTCGATCTCAATAATATAATTGAATTCAATTCGTTAATGAATTCAATTCGAAGGTTTCCAAACAGGCTGTTAGTGTATGTTGTTTGTTAATGACATTATTTTAATGAACAAGACAAAAGAGAGTGTCAATATTAAGTTATAACTTTGAAAAGATAGGATAGAGTTAAAAGACTTTAAACTGAGTATGACTAAGATTGAATACTTTGAGTGTAACTTTTCAAACCATTGGATAAGTGTCTGATGTGGAGGTAAACATTAGTTCATAAGTTATAATGTAAAAGGAGTGTTTTAAGTATTTAGTATCTATCATTCAAAGTAATAAAGAGATTAATGAAGATATAATTCACCGTATCAGATCAAGGTGATTTAAATGACGAAATGCATCAAAAGTTTTATAAGACAAGAAGATATCACTCAAGATTAAAGGTAGATTAAATCATTTAGCGACTAGGTCGACCATTCTTTATAGAATCGAGTATTAACCCATCAAAGAGGTGCATATTCATAAATTAATAGTGACAGAAATGAGGATGCTTTGTTAGAAGTACAATCTTATTAAAAGAGATAAGGTTATGAATGTAATAGTAAGAAATAAGTTAAAGGTGACTAATATTAATAGAAAATTAAGAGAGACAAAGTTTAAGCGGTATGAATATATTAAGAGAAAATACCTTGACGCTCTAGTAGAAAGATGCGAAAATATTGTATTTAGAGACTATAAGAGGACAAAAAGAAAGCTTAAGAAAAATTGAGAGAAGGTAATTAAAAATGATACGATTCTTTTGGAACTTACGGAGGACATGAATCTCAATAGCAAATTGTGGCATAGTAGGATATGGATAAAGAATATAAAATAGAGAGGTCATTCAAGTTTTCATAAAATTTTAAAACATTTTTCTTCTAGTGTTATGTCTTATATTTAGCATAAATATGTAATATGTAGTAATTTCCTCTCAATTAGTTAACCTAAATACTTCTTTAATTAGTCTAAATATTTTCTTATAATGACTTATTAAATTTATTTATTAATTTTTCTTCTTTCCAATTTGTATATTTATTTACTTGTTTTATTTTTTATTTTGTTTCTTTGTTTTATATTTATTGTCTTCTTTATTTTGTTACTTATATATATATATATAATTTTCAATTATTATTATTTTAATATGTATATGCATATATTTTTTTCATCGAATGGGTCTATCAAGATCACTTTCTCCACCATTTAAGATAAAGTTGCATACTATATGAACTTTTTGAATTCACATCTTAGAAATTTTTTTTAAGTTTTTATAATTTGTACTTTAATCAAGGCCAACGACAGAAAGGAGACGCTAAAGCCCTTATTTTGTTTTCAAATGTATCTTTCTTCCTCAGCTTTTTGAAAACAATTTTAGTTCTTTTCTCAATTAAAATTTCAAATCCAGTTCAATACGAGGTTCTGATAATTTTGAGTATAAATTAACTAATGTTTTCTCGAATTTCATTAGTTGTTATTTAGAAGAACAAAAATAATGTTGAAGCGGGACTAGACTTTTTTGTCACAATTAATGAAGGCGGTTGTTTGTACTTGGGCTCTGCAAATGTTCTAGTCCTAATTTAAAAATAAAACAAGATACGGCCGGTTAAGAGACAAATAGCCTCTCTGGCTAGCCTTAGAGAAAGAGTAGCTTTTCGTGTGCATGGTCTCCACTTTTTTACTAGTATCAAGTCCCAATCAAAGACATTAAAGAAATAAACTTAGCGTGTGTTTGTTTTGAAATAATAAGAAAAAAATGGTTATAAAATAAAAACTCATATTTAGTATTAAGAGAGATAATATTTTCATTCTTTCATTTTTAGCAATACTCAATTTCTCTAAATTACCGTAATAATAAAATTTATTATTAGTTATATTCTATTTTTATTTTTCATTATATTCATTTTTATTCTTACTCTCGTTACTCTTCGTGAAACGAGGCCCCTTTACTCCCAATAATCCTCCTTGTCGAGTAAGCTGAACCTATGTTTTATACTCTTTATTCTTTATACTCTAAAAGAAAACACAGGGTAAGATTATTTATTGTACGACTACGATCTTAATCATTGCATGTGCAAGAATTACAAAACCCGCAACGAGGCGTATAGAAAAATATGCGGTCATTATTATTTCTCCCGTTATTTACTTATGTGAACACTCGAAAACATTTCATAGAGATCTCACAGGGGTTTTTAATTTTAATTTTTTTTTTGTATATACAGCATGTTATCTCAAGTCATCCTTATGAAGACATGTTTACTGAGTATCTTAATCAGCCCTTTGTTTCATCTTCCAATTGACATTTACTTCTCCAAGATATACCTCATTGGTTACGTTCATTCCATAATCAATTTTAGGTTTCGTCTGATAAGAACTATATACTTAACAAGGAACAAGAAAGTGTAGGACGAAATAAAAATACAAGCAAGGTGTACTATAACTGTTGCGGGTTCTTTATTTAGACAATGTACCTGTTATTTTAAAGAGGAAAGAAGAAGCATTCACCAAATAATGTTGTATGCTGACGAAAGAATCGTAATATCTCCAAAGGTCACTCTCCTATGCGCCTGTTCCCCTCTAATTTCAATCATTAAGCTTTTAATGCTGGAATTCACGGTTAATGTTTAACATTATTATATCTCCTTTTACCAAAAAAATATATTGTAATTTAACTTAAATTAAAAGGTTAACTTAATCAAATAATTATCAAAACAATGCTATGTATAAAATTTGAATCTATAATTTCATAAAAGATCGTTCAAGATAAACTCTTGATAATAAAAATTATAATTTGAATGTTAACAAAATATTAGGCAATAACCCATTTATTTTATCGTTAATTTACAAAAAAATTACAACTAAAATTATGCTATAATCTAAAAAAAATCAAGAAGATCTAAACATAATTAACCCACACATAAATACTTCATGAAAGATATTTTTTATCTAATCTGAATTGTTAATAAATAATATATAGTTTTTTTGGTTAAATTCAAATTATATCTTTTATTTTAGAAATATTATGTAAGATAAAATAAACAAAATAAATAATCTATTTTGCATGTGTACAATCTAACGTGTTTTGTACATGTTACTTAGAAAATTGAGGTTATCATAGCAATTAACATCCTAATATATGAAGAGAACATTAAAAACAAAGTATCTCCTTAACAACATTCTTTTAAAAATCTTAATTACCTTTAATAGGGATGACAATTCTTGATCCATGGGCCTAAATTTAGTTGTTTTTAATGAGTCGACTAATAGGTCAGGTCAGATCCATACTGACTAAAGATCTAATTATTTTAATCAAAATAACATCATTTTATTTAGAAGAGTTAAGTCTTAGATAAGCCTAGTCCTGAGCAATTCAAACTCGGACCTAATTTAAAAAAAATAAATTATTCTATATTCTTATTTTTTTTAAAAAAAATTAACAAGATTAGCCCATATAAATTCGTTGCCTTCGGTAACCTTTAAGGATGTTAAAAAAGAAGTTTAGAAGGGGAAGGGTTGGTCAGAAACATCAAAACTAACATTTACTTATTTTCCGTGAATACAAAAATATAAACCTAGTTCTGAATTTTTCATCAAGTTAATTGATTTAACATTAAAATCTTTTTAGGTTCAAGCTAATTTATCTGTTTAAATTCAATATATTTTAATATAGACGCCTTCAAACTTCAAATTGAAATATAACTATTCTATTCTCGTGCACTACAACCCTTCCAAGTGCTTAGTGAGATAACAGAAGATAAGAACCCAAATCAGAGAACATTAGATTGTAGATTCCTTAATGATACAGCCAAAATTTGCCAATTGCATAAACAGAAACACCAGATGCCACCTTCCCACGTCAATATTTTATTTCACTTTTAATAGAAATCAGCAACCATGTACAGTACGTATATATTAAAAAGGGTAAAGATTAAGAAAAGCATTTAATAGCACGCTCCTCCTCCTACTTGCAAGTACAGCAGTACTCAAGTGGGTCCTACGTTCCCTATCGGCGTCACTAATGACGCTAAAAGGAAATATCAAAAATGTCAACCATGATGTTTCAACTCTTTAGCCCGAGTTAGCTTGAACTCTATTTAAGTATCGTAGACGTGTCCACATTCTATCCCCCGGACAACTATCAGAGCCACTCTTCATGTGCGTACAGGATTTGCTGTCTTATATTACAGTGTCTTGTTGTATTTCATGAATTTAATGGTTTATGTGTATAAGTCCTGCATTTATTTATATAAGATTTACGCAAAATTAATATAAATAAATTATTAAAATTTATAGAACAAAATAAAATACTATAAAATTCAAGAGAGAATACGGACTCCTCGTGCGTCCATCCCTCCACCCAACTTTTTCACTGAAGCCACTTTGCTATTATATATATATATATATATATATATATATTGAACTTCACATGGGAGTTTACCATATTGGCTTCTACTTGGTTATAAAAGATAGAGCCGTTTTAGAAACAAACAATAAGCACTGCATGTAGAATTATAGCCAGCTATAGTTCATATATACCTTACTGTTTCTTTCTTTCTTTCTAGTTCTTAAGCCCAAAAAAAATAAAAAAGAAAAGAAAAGAGGAAGAAATGGGCACTGAGAAACGGAGCAGCGGAAAGATCAAGAAAAACACTATGGGATCGATTATGTCCATTTTCATGCACGCAGACCATTTGGACTGGTTCTTGATGACTCTTGGCTTCATCGGGTCTCTTGCAGATGGATTTTCCACCCCACTTGTGTTGTTTGTGACTAGCCGATTGATGAACAATCTTGGAGGTACTTCTTCTACAGAAGATGCCTTCTCCAGGAACATTAACAAGGTTGGACTTTTTGTGTCTTTGTTGCCGTAATTTAAACATGCATGTATGTGTAGAAAGGGCTAACTGCCATTGGATTTTGTGGGTGACAGAATGCACTGGCGCTTTGTTACCTTGCTTGTGGACAATGGGTTCTTTGTTTCCTTGGTTGGTGTAGTTGTCGTTACATAAATATCCTTTTGTGTTTCTTTTTTCTTTCGGAGATTTAGGAGTTTGAGTACATGTTAACGTGTACATGTATCCTTTCCTTTTCTTTCTTATCAGAGGGATACTGCTGGACAAGAACAGGAGAGAGACAAGCTACAAGAATGAGAGCAAAATACTTGAAAGCAGTTTTAAGACAAGATGTGGGTTACTTTGATTTGCATGTTACGAGCACAGCCGAGGTGATCACTAGCGTTTCAAACGACGGTATTGTAATTCAAGATGTTCTAAGTGAAAAGGTAGACCAGCAATCTCTTAAACTTCTTTAATTATGCATGTCCATTTCATATGCACAAACCTCCAGTTAAATGTTTTGCAGGTCCCAAACTTTTTGATGAATGCTTCCATGTTTTGCGGTTGTTACCTTGTGAGCTTCATACTACTGTGGAGGCTAGCAATCGTTGGGTTTCCATTTGTGGTGCTTCTGGTTATTCCAGGTCTAATTTATGGAAGAACTTTAATGGGATTATCAAGAAAGATCAGGGAAGAGTACAACAAGGCAGGAACAATAGCAGAGCAGGCAATATCTTCAATCAGGACGGTCTATTCTTTTGTGGGTGAGAGCAAAACCACAGAAGCATACTCAGCTGCGCTAGAATTTTCAGTGAAGTTGGGTTTAAGACAGGGTTTGGCTAAGGGTTTAGCCATTGGAAGCAATGGTGTTGTTTTTGCTATTTGGTCTTTCATGTCTTATTATGGTAGCAGAATGGTCATGTACCATGGTGCCAAAGGCGGCACTGTTTTCGCTGTTGGCGCCTCCATTGCAGTGGGCGGATTGTAAGTTTGATGCACCACCTTTCTAAACATTCCATTAAGTTTGTTTCTTCCTTCTTTTATCCTATATAATTAACGCCACCTTGGCCATGACTTCAAATTGATTTTTTTTACTTCGGTTCAGAGCACTTGGAGCTGGTCTATCTAACGTGAAGTACCTCTCTGAAGCGTGTTCGGCTGGAGAGCGTATCATGGAGGTAATAAAAAGAGTTCCAAAAATAGACTTAGAGAACATGGAAGGTGAAACTTTAGAAAACGTTAGAGGAGAAGTTGAGTTCAGGCATGTGGAGTTTGCATATCCTTCGAGGCCAGAAAGCATAATATTCAAAGATTTTTGCCTGAGAATTCCAGCAGGAAGGACTGTAGCTTTGGTGGGTGGTAGTGGATCAGGCAAGTCCACAGTAATAGCACTCTTGCAGAGATTTTATGACCCACTTGGTGGCGAGATTCTTCTTGATGGCCTCCCTGTTGATAAGTTGCAACTCAAGTGGCTAAGGTCGCAAATGGGATTGGTGAGCCAAGAGCCTGCACTGTTTGCCACCACTATTAAAGAGAACATTTTATTTGGCAAAGAAGATGCTACCATGGAAGAGGTTGTTGAAGCAGCTAAAGCTTCCAATGCTCATAATTTCATCTCTCAGTTGCCTCAAGGTTACGATACACAGGTTAGTGGCTGCTACTTGGTTGCTTAGCTACATAGTCATCACTTTGCTATTTATATTAATTATATCGAGAATATAACTTTTTTTCTCATTCCTTGCTCCTATTACAGTAAATTCTTTTACAATTATAATGGTTCATAAATCTTTTTAATGTGCTTTTTGTCGCCCCCACAACCCACATGATGAAATACTTCCATATCCGTATCTTTCTGACCAGCAATTACCTTCCCCAGCAGCCCAGTCCTAAAAATGAGAGCCTACATTTCCTTTTTTTTTTTTTTTTTTCATTTTTTAGTAGAATAATATCTTCAAGCCCCATGGCTGTATTCCCTCCCCTTTCTTTATTATTTATTGCAAAAAAGATTGACAAGAGTAGTTATATTTTAAATGTTAGGGATTAAGAGTAACAGACACCATTTTGTCCTGAAAAGAACAGGTGGGTGAGAGGGGAGTCCAAATATCAGGAGGACAAAAACAAAGGATTGCCATCGCGAGGGCAATAATTAAAGCACCAAAAATTCTCCTTCTAGACGAGGCAACAAGTGCATTAGACTCGGAATCTGAACGTGTTGTCCAAGAAGCCTTGGACAAGGCCTCACTTGGGTGCACCACAATCGTCATTGCCCACCGTCTTTCCACCATCCGCAATGTTAATTTCATCGTGGTGGTCCAAAATGGTCAGGTCATGGAAATTGGGTCTCATGACGAATTAATTGAGAATGAGGATGGCCTCTACACATCATTGGTTCGTCTTCAACAAACAGAAAATGAAACTACCAATGAAGATGAGGACAATGCTAACACACTCTCCTTGTCTTATATTGCCAACAAGGATGGTAACGATACTAGTAGTCGTAGATTGTCACTATTGAGTAGGTCAAGCTCTGCCAATTCAATAGTACCAAATCGAGGATCGTTTCCATTAGAAAATGAAAATGCAACGATTGAGGAGCAAAAATTTCCTGTGCCATCATTCAAAAGGCTATTGGCATTGAATTTGCCAGAATGGAAGCAAGCAAGTCTTGGCTGCTTAGGTGCCATCTTATTTGGAGGAGTTCAACCAATTTATGCTTTTGTTATGGGGTCGATGATCTCAATATATTTCTTGAATGACCATAATGAGATCAAGGAGAAGACCAGAATCTATGCGCTATGTTTTGCAGGATTGGCAGTGTTTTCTTTGATCATAAATATAATCCAACATTACAATTTTGCATACATGGGTGAATACTTGACAAAGAGGATTAGAGAGAGGATGCTTTCCAAAATACTAACTTTTGAAGTTGGTTGGTTTGATCAGGACGAGAATTCGAGCGGTGCTATCTGCTCTAGACTATCCAAAGACGCAAATGTGGTAAGTATTTATGCTTTTGTGGAATTCTTTAATTTATAGATGCCTCACCATCGTATACAAATAAGTGGGACCTGCAGACACCTAGTAGCACTCAGTTTGTCTTTTCTTGATCAACTAATCATGAACATTTGTATTACTATCTTGTTCAATTACTAGAGGTTTTAGTATAAATCACATCTATCTAATAGATATGTACTTAGAGCTGAGCGAAATTTGATTCTATCACTGATAGTGCAGTTGTAATTCAAATTTTGCATCAGGTGAGATCCCTAGTCGGGGACAGAATGACTCTTCTAGTACAAACTGTCTCAGCCGTAACCATAGCATGCACAATGGGCCTGGTCATTGCTTGGAGGTTAGCCATCGTCATGATAGCAGTCCAGCCTCTGATTATTGTCTGCTTCTATGTCAGAAGAGTTATTCTAAAAAGCATGTCCCAGAAGTCTATAAAAGCGCAGGACGAAAGCAGCAAGCTGGCAGCTGAGGCTGTTTCCAACCTCCGCACTGTCACTGCTTTTTGCTCCCAAGATCGAATCCTCAAAATGCTTGAAAAAGCCCAAGAAGGCCCATGCAGAGAGAGCGTTAGACAATCTTTTTTTGCTGGTATTGGGCTTGGCACCTCTCAAAGCCTAATGTCCTGCACTTGGGCCCTCGATTTCTGGTACGGTGGCAAGCTCATCTCGCAAGGCTACATCACTGCAAAAGCCTTGTTTGAGACCTTCATGATCTTAGTTAGCACTGGCCGGGTCATAGCTGACGCTGGAAGCATGACCACTGACTTAGCTAAGGGCTCGGACTCTGTTGGGTCCGTCTTTGCCATATTAGACCGGTGCACAAAAATTGAACCTGATGATCCTGAAGCTTATCAACCAGAAAAGATAACAGGCCATGTGGAGCTTCATGATGTGGATTTTGCATACCCGGCAAGGCCTAATGTTATGATCTTCAGTGCTTTCTCTCTTGATATTGAAGCAGGGAAATCCACAGCGCTGGTAGGGCAAAGTGGGTCTGGTAAATCTACCATCATAGGCTTGATCCAGCGATTTTATGATCCACTTAATGGAATTGTGAAAATAGACGGTCGTGATATTAGATCATATCAGTTAAGATCAGTGAGAAAGCACATTGCTCTAGTTAGTCAAGAACCCACGCTCTTCGTTGGTACTGTAAGGGAAAACATAATATACGGTGCATCGACTGATAAGATCAACGAATCAGAGATTATCGAGGCAGCTAAGGCAGCCAATGGTCACGATTTTATTGTGGGATTAAAGGACGGCTATGATACACTGTGTGGGGACAGAGGAATGCAATTATCAGGAGGTCAAAAACAGAGGATTGCAATAGCTCGTGCAATTTTGAAGAATCCAACCATACTGTTATTAGATGAAGCGACCAGCGCGCTTGATAGTCAATCAGAAAAAGTGGTACAAGACGCGCTTGAGCGGGTGATGGTCGGGAGAACAAGTATTGTGGTAGCTCATAGATTAAGTAGCATACAGAACTGTGATTTAATTGCTGTGTTGGACAAAGGAAGAGTGGTGGAAAAAGGGGCTCACTCGGCCTTGTTGGCAAGGGGACCCAATGGAGCTTACTGCTCATTGGTTAATCTTCAAAGAATGCCACATAACAGTCATACCTTAAATTAAGTTAAAATTATGTCTATTTTTATTTTCCTTTTTACATTTGGGATCCATGAACGCGATTTTATAAGTCCCTACACTCCAGGGTTGTGTGACTTTCAAATGTCTCACTTGGTCTTCGCGTGTAAATGTAAATGATATTATAAAGAATGGCAGCAAATCTACGTATTTGGGTTGAATTACTTGTCTGTTCTTATAAAGAATGGCAGCAAATCTACGTATTTGGGTTAAATTACTTGTCTGTTCTTATAAAGAATGGCAGCAAATCTACGTATTTGGGTTGAATTACTTGTCTGTTCTTTTCAGCGCATGCAGTGGGCCTCTACTCACCTTCTATATTTGAAAATAAATATTTATTAAACTATAAAATGTGAATCAAATGTAAGTTTACTAAATAAGTTTATTCATTTTTTTTCTAAAATTAGATAGCCATATTTAAAAATTAAAATTTAGAAACTTTAATATAAGAAATGTATTTAAGTTTTATATATTATTAATTTCTATTATTAATTATTATTATTATCATTTTTAATGTTATTGTTGTTGTTATTTTTAATGTATTATTTTCGTAAGAAAGTACTATCCCGTACCATAGGTCGCCATAAATCTAATTTTTTTAATAAACAGTTTAGCTCTAATTCAAAACTCAGTGAATTTGGATTAAGTTCGTCGACTTTCAATAAAGCCGATTTTAAACTCTTTTGCCAAACCTATTTAATATACAACGAATATACAAACTCAAATTTTTATTTGTACATTTTTTACTTATGTACAAATATATGTGGATAATTTCCATATGCTTTCTTTTATTTTATTGATCAATATTTTAATGTTTCTTAATTAAAGAACAGCGAAACTACTTATACATTTTAACTTGCATTTAATTATTATTATTATTATTGTTATTATTATTATAATTGTCATCAATATAATCATTATCATCATCATAATAAACAAGGTTAATTATAATTTTTTTTAAATTTTACTCAAATTTACAATTTTTTATCCAAAATTTAAAAAGTAGCGCTAAAATATTCCAACTTTCAATTTTTTAATAAAAATAGTTCGATGTTAAGTTCTTTGTTAATATGAATGAAGTGACGAGCTATATTATATTAGTATTTTTGTCACGTGAGTATCACATATTATATTTGTATCACAAATAAATTTTACTATGTGGTAAATTAAAAATATTAAACATTCTAAAATAATTGTGAAGTAAAACATACGAATAGAGTGTATAATTATTTTAAAATTTTAGTAATTTTTATTTATTAAATAATAAAATTCATATGTTAAGGGATAATTTAATGTCCAGCTAATTTTGCTAAAAATTATCGTCATATTTTGAAGTTGGTGCTAGTATTGTAAAATTGAGTAAGATTTTTTTTTACAATTAAAGCAAATAAATATTTATCAAATGATAAAATATGAATCAGATATAATCTTGCTCTTATTGAATTAAATAAATCTTTTCAAAATTTTTTTTCTCTAAATTAGATAATCATATTTAAAAATAATAGTTAAAATTTAAAAGCTTTAATATAATAAAATATGTTTCATATATTATTAATTTAGAAAAATATTTATTTATTTTGTGTGAATTTCCCTGAATAAACTACATATATTAATGATCAATATATATATATATATACACACACATATATATAAAGTAATTTGATTTGATTTAGCGATTTAATTAAAAATAAATTCAAAATAAACAAAACAATTTACTTTTTATTAATTACAAACTGAAAATTTATTTTTTAAATTTTAATTACAAATTAACAATTTAATGATTTTAAAGATTTAGTTGTAAAAAAAGAACAAATAATTTACTAAAGAAATAGGGCCAACTAAAATACATAAAAACAAACTCAATAAAGATGTTTCGTCGGACAAAGTAATGTCATGCATTCTTCATAAATAGTAATTATGGTTGGCTAACTAGAGAAATAACTACTATAAATAATAAATATAATACCTTTTATAAAAGTAATAGATAAAAAATAATAAATAGAAGTTTTGTTATTTAAATAAGTATACATATTTCAGCTTTATACATGTCAATATTTCTCTATATTCATATAGAATGGACAATATTAAGAAGAAGAAATTTGTTGAATTTCTTTAAATAAGACTACAATCTTTTACTCTATACTTAGTTGTCTTATAATGACAATAATTCAATATAATGATATTATTAAAAGATATAATAAATTTATATTGGAAGTTGATACATGTAACTTTAAGAGTTGAACATAATATTTTTTTACACTATTAACCAATTTTTATTTACTAACTGGTTCGTACATAATGTTATTCAATGTTAAGATACTTGCAAAAGAGTTAATTTTGTATAGTAATAATTTATTTTAATTTATATTTTGAAGTTGGTATTCCACTTGTATAAAATAAAATATAGCATACATACACATGAATTTGATTATTGCACACATTATAATGATTTGTTCATGTACTCATTTGACATTTTTTGGATATAAATGATTGTTTTAATGTGATTATGATATGGATCACTGCAAGAAAAGCTGAGATTAGTGATGAAAAATTACCGACGGAAAATAAACCATTGCAAATTATATTTTTGTCGGTAATATTAACGGGAAAAATTTTGTTTAGCGACGGTAGTAATATCCATCGCTAAATATGGAGGGAAATCATCCTGATAAAATTTGCGACGGTATAAAATGCCAGTCAATAAAGAAGGTAGGAATTGTTAGCGGAATGAAAAAATTTCGAGTTTACCAACGAAAAATTTATGTCGGTAAATTTTCAAGGTAAATGTTGTCGTCTACTTCGACTTTAGCGTTTTAAAGTATAAGAAAATGACGTTGTTTGGTTTAACACCAAACGACATCATTTTCTTTTACATTAAACTCACACAAAAGCTCTCCTCTCCCCTCACCCCTACCTGCATCTTCTTCTTCCTGCTGTGTCTCCTCTCGTGTGATTTTCTTCTCTCCAACATTGTCTCCTCTTCTACTAGTCGGCGTTGTCTTCTTCGAACATTGTCATCGTGTCTTTCGGTGGAGGTATTTTTGCAACCATTGTCATGTGTTTTTTTTTTTCATATATTGGATGAAAGTTAATTTGGATATTTGATTGCTTTCATTTATTTGTATATTTGTGATTGGAAAATAACTTTAAGGTATAAATGTTAGTGAGAGAAAGGACAAGACCTAATTTTGGTTGTGATGTTGGGATGAATTTCTGATGCATATAAGGTGTTTGATGAAAAGTCTGTTCTTTGAAAAAATGATTTTAGTTATTTATTTTCAGTTCTTTTTGAGTATATATAATAGAGAAAACTCCAACAATATTCACGTATACAAACACTCCACCAAGAACTCACATCTAGTCCTTTGATGCTCCATATTGAGTTGCAATTATTGCCTCTGAATGGTTTTCCATTGCCATAAGTGAGTAAACAAATACAACCAAAGTTGGATGGTTATTACTGTATCAATTTTTGGAATGGAGAAAGGAAACATGATATGACTTTACATGCAAACCAAGAGGGAGGCACAAAAGAATTAACTTATTATAGATAAGACATAATAAAGGATACTATCCGTTTTAATTCACAGGCCTTATAAGCCATTCGTGTATCTTGGATAGGTCGATAACAGGAATCAACCAACTGTCCGGTAGTTTGTACCATTCAATCATAGCTCGAAGCAAATTCTCACGTGGGGTAAGGACACTAGGTCCCTGTTCGTATTCCATTTTGCATTCTTCCTCCATCGTATATGACTAACAACATTTGATCCTGAAACTAGCGTTAGGATTGGCAAGATATGCCAGTTTTTATAGTATAATATGATGTCTTGGTTCTTGAAAGAGATTTGTGCATGAGCAAGTGAAATAAAGGAAGGATTGTTGATTGGTGCAGTGGACAAGTATTAGCTAGGTTGCACACACACACATATATATATATACACAAGTGAAGAACACCAAAGACAAGTTGACAAAAACAAATTGGACCTCAGGGACAAGATTACTATACCTTAATAATTTTTTTTTGTTACCAGACAAATGTTAATTATATATGTTTTCTCCACTATCTGAGACATCACACATTTCTATGCTTGAATACTAATCCACAGTGATTGGACCGTGAGATTTACTAGCTTCCAATTCGCGTAGACCTATAGTAAGGTTATATCGCTATTATTTCAAGGATTTTATTAATAAAGTGGGAGATTAAAATATTAAGTGACATAGAAGCAGTACTATAAGTGATTATTCTAATAGACAGACTTGCAGCCATCCATTTTACGTGTACATCTTTTTAGAAGGAACCTATTCCTATAGTTGTACTTATAGAATGAAAACGTACAACTATTTCGTACTTTTTAGTTTCAACTTATACATCTTATCGTTTCTAATTGGCTTGGTTAAATGATTGAATTATATATGCAACCAAGAAGATGCTTTTAGACTATCAAATTGTTCTTCCACTAGTCCTCAGGTTGGAAAATTCTGATTCCACTTGTTACTCAAAGGCTCATAATTGGTGGTACAAATATAATACAAATATTAAATCTAAGATAAATCTAGAGATTGGGATGCTGGATCATAGAGAGGAAATCAATTAGTTATCTATAAGCTTGCATATACTGGTCGCCCTGCATTGGATCGAAACTGTTGAAATGTCACCAGGATTTTTTTTTACTTTCCAGGCAAATGATAATGGAGGAATGTTAATCTGATAAGTGACCAACTTTTCAGCCATCTCATCCAAAACCTCTATACTACCACATGCCTATATATTTTTAGTAGGCTTATAGTCACCAATGTTGGAATTTATTCTCAACCACTAGCTTTTGGATGGACACATGAGTTCTGGTGTAATTCACTTTTTCTTAGCTTCCTTAAGAGAATTGATGTTTGTTTGTTGATTAATTTTGATAGAGTTGTCGCAAGAGTAACATAAACACACCAAAATAGATGATCTTGGTTCTTAATTTTAATCAAGAAGCATGTAATCGAAACAAGGATAATGGTAATAATGAAAATGGGAAATATTAATTCAAAGGATGGGATATGTGTTGGATCCCGTTTTCGGAATCCAACTTATAACAAAAGATCATCAAACATCTAAAGCGTGGTTCCTTGACATCTCTTCTTGCTCTGATACCATTAATGTTGGGCCCCATTTTCGGAACCCAAATTCGGAAACATAAATCGAAAAAGGGAATCCTAAACGGAAACAGAAAGCGAAACAAAGAGGGCAAAAGCGAAAGAGAAATCAAATAAGACGCGTACGAAAGAATGGAACCCAAAACGAAAGTGGGCCAGA
>JANSVB020000168.1:692348-705674 GCA_025504935.2 Erythroxylum haughtii | reverse complement strand
ATATTGCATTTATTGCTTTTGAATGATTTGAGAAATTGCCATATGTTTGGTATGTGAATTTGGTTGATGAATTGTGACATGGACATAGAAATGGTTTTCGAAATATTTCATGCTCAAAAAAAACAAGTTTTCGAAATATGCCATTTGGGGCAAAATGTTTATGCTATGAATTATTTGTTATATGGGTTTGTGGTAGTCCATTCTATGTGTCAAGTGCACTTTGACTAAAGGGTTCTCCCTCCTGCCTACTAGAAGCATGGAGCTCCTTCACGGACTCCCCTAAGTTTATGGCTATGTAAGACCATTATGTGGGATTGAGATAACACGTTCTATTCACGACTACACAGGACCATTATGTGGAAATGTGTAGTACGTCATTTTGTTACACATTGCGATAGTACGTCATTTTGTTACAATTAAAAACGTTCAAGCTTTCAGTAGGGAAGACGACGCTTTTAGCGACTAAATTACTGACATAAAGTTTCGTCGCCAAACTACAATTTTATTATTCCCACCTTTTCCATTTTTGGACAACTTTTCTGACTGATATAATATATCTGTCGGTAATTACCGACAGTTTCTTAACCATCGGTAATATTCTGTCGCTATTTCAAACTTTTCTTGTAGTGTACCCAAACCATTATGATGTGCTTATGTGATTATAATGTGTTGACAAGTTTGATGAATGCATGATTTATGTGTTTATGAATTGCTTGATAACTATGCTTTTTATCAATTCAATATGAATTTTCTATAACACATGAACAATTTCAAGGTTTTGGTTGTTATCTGTTATAAACTTGTTACCCAGGAGCTTTTAAGCTCACCTCCATTCTCCTTCCCATATTCAGGTGATAAGTAAGAGATTGATTGAAAGAGAGTCAAGGCTTCACTTCGATTAGACATATTTTTGTATTTTAAGCTAGACTTTGTAAACATGAGGCTTTAGTCACATTTCAAGTATTATTTGTTCAAGTACCCCTTTGTATTTTGGGATCGTGCAAAATGTTGTATTATGGCTAGGAATGCCCATTGAAGCTTTGTAAAACCCTTATCTTTTGATGATAATGAAATATGGTTGTGTTTTGCTCGTGATTCTCAAAGTTGGTATATTGCATTTTTAAGCTTTCATAAGTGTAAAATGTGTGTTCTGACTTCAAGGGAAGAACTGTATCGATCATAGCCGACTTAGATAAAGTTGTCTTCTTGGAACTTGTAGATTATCTTTCTAGCTTTCCAACAGTATAAATTTTGCAATTTTTGGATATCGGATTGAGAGATATGATCATTATAAGTTAGTAATGCTTCCGGGTATGTACATATGGGACAACTACGTTAAACTGAAAATTTTGACCCTTTTAAAGGAAAAAGTTTTTTAGACTCTTCTTGGATGTTGTAGGTCTAGAAGTTTTCTTTGAAATAGTTCAAGAATGACCTTAATTAGACCTCTATAGTGAAATTTATGCATAAATATGTATAGGGTGTGATCGCAAGTGGCCAGATGCAAGCACTACAAAAGCTGCGGATTGAAGAAAAAACAACACCTCACTGGTGCAATAGTGAGAGCGTTTGGTGTGATCACACTCGAGATTTTTGGTCATAAATTTGTCATCCGAGCTCCAAATGACTTGATTCTTAAGGAATTAGATTCCTAACACATTTTTCTATCTCTCCATAAAAATTGGTAGCCTTTGGAGTTGACTTGAAAAAGATTGACGGAACGAAAGTGAGGGTATGGGTTGGAAGAGCATAAATTGGTTATGAACATACTTTGGCTTTTTGATCATATCTTGAGCTATAGAGCTCTGAATGAGATGATTCTTGTTGAAAAATAAACTAGAGATATGGAGCTACAATTGTTCTAAAGATGTTACTTAGGATGATGGGCACAATCCTCGTGAGGGTGCCCAATATTTATGATATCATAAAATGAAGATGAACCGATAATGGTTAAGGAGAGTTCATTGAAGCAACCCTACAGGGTAATACGTACGCTCATGTCTTATGATATTCCGGATAGTTGGGCTCCAGAAATAGGGTCCAACATTAGGTTTACACCTCAATAACACAAATTCATTATAATTTCATCACTCAATCGATCATTCCAACTTTTTCTTAAAAATAGATTTTCGAGTCAGTTTTGCATGGTCATTAAGACAAGGAAAATGAAGTATTTAGGCATCACCTTCTTCTAAAAAATGTTCCTCTGTGTCTTAAGTTTCCAATGACACCAATTTCATACAATTCGGTTCAGTATTCTGTAATTTATACTCAAAATACTTCAGATTGTTCTCAAACTGCAACAATACTCAGTACTCAAATGTGAGCCAAAATTTGAAAATCTTAGAGATAGAATTAAAATTTGATTCCTTAATGAAATTTCTATCCATATGTCTCTAGTTTAATCTAAATAAAAAATAATTCCATTTGGAGATCTACAGGTCAAGATATGGCCAAAATACTGATGCTTATTCAGTGAAATCACTCCATTTAACAAATTTCAACACACTTTAGCATTTTTATCCTAAATTCATCAATCAATCATTATCAATCTTTTCCCTGTGAAATTAGATGGCCATGAAATTTGGTGGAGATGAAAGAAAATATGCAAGGAGTTTGTGATCCAAATTTTAAGTCAATCAGATGTTCGGAGAAGAAGTTATGGCCAAAATAGTGAAGGGTGTCAAAAGCTGTCAAAAGGCATTGCACCTTCATTTTCACGATCATGCTTGTGCACGATCGTGCACTTCCTGTTGATTCCCTTTTAGCATGATTGTGCACTACTTGATGTTTCCTCTCTATCATGATCATACTTATGCACGATTGTGCACTACTTGTTTTCTTCTTTCTGTCATGATCGTTCTTCTGCACGGTCGTACAAGCCCACTGAGGTTTTCCTCTCTATCTGCACGATCGTGTAGCTCCTCTGAGGCTCCCTCTCTATCACAATCGTGCTTGTGCACGATCGTGATAGACGTTCTTCTCCAGATTTTACGAAACAACATAGTTTTCACTCTTTTTCATCTCTTTTACTAAATCCATCATTTCTAACTTATATCCTCATTATTTTCTCTTCATTCCTACTTCCATTTTCAAACATAAAAATCAAAATCTATGATTGATCAAAAACATCAAAACTGAACATATCAAACACACATTCCTTCTATTTATTGCATTCTTCATTTTCATCAACACCTTCATTTCATCTCTAACTTATCATTTTAATTCTTCCCATATCACGACATCACATTACTCCTTTTTCCTTAACTCTAGACTCATTTTAGTTCATCTTTAAAATACCCAAAGAGATTCTCGTAATAACAGTGAAAACAAAGCATACATATATCATCTTTCCATGAATTTTTCTACACTCTTTTTATACACATTTTCAATGATTTTTCTATCTCAAAATCATTTCAACAACATCTTATGAAATATTGATTGTCAAATATGCAAAAGCAAGACATATGGCACACCTTAGTTTCTCATTAAGTTTTAGCAAATATACATCCTCATTTTATAAACATTTAATTGCTAAGTATCATGATGCATGTTTCATTATCATTTAATCTCCATATTTGTTTCATATTCAAACAACCCATGAGAATAAACACATTACTTACTTGGTAAAATTCCAAACTCTTCAAAATCATGTGAACCATAGCTTTCCAATATCAAACGATCATCAACAGTCAAAGGTTGTAGGGTTAGGTATTTTAGTGATAGTGAAGAAAATAACAAAATAATGGTAACAAGAAGGGTGAGAACAAAACTTGCGTTGACAGGGTGAGAAACTATCGTAGGTGAAGAAGGTCTTTCACTTTTATTTTCACTGTGTTCTTCTGTTCTCACCTTTTGTTATTTCTCCTCATTTGTTCTTCATCTTCTTAGTCTTTCACTTGAGAGAGTTTCGTGGGTTGTATCATATGGTGTGGCAAGTGATAGTCCCTCCTTGGTCTTTTATTTAACTAGTCCATTTGTCTCTAAATTCAACTCTAATTTATCCCAATTTTCAATATCATATTCTTAACAAATTTTAATACCATTAGCTAATAATTTCAACTGTCATTTGACACTTATTTCTATCATCATAAATCAATTGCCTTGCCACTTTGTATTTTTCTTAGTCCAAAATACTCAAAATTTTGAAAATTTCCTAAATTTCACGAAAATTTCCAAATAAATAATTATACTTTCCAAAACAATTTTCAATACATATAATCCACAATTTTCAATAAAATCACATTTATAAATCAATTATACCTGAAAATGTCAATAAATGCATGTACAATCATTTTAATGTGTGCAATGAGTAAGAATCACATGTGTGTATGCTATTTAGTCCTCTGCTATACCAGTTGAGCTATCCCGACCATTTCCAATGTATTATCTTCTTTATTTGAAAAATTCTAGTAATCAGCTGATTGAGTTGGCAGATTGAATTCAATCTATTGTTTTTGAAAATGCTTATATGAGGAGTGTTTTGCTCCAACAGCTAAGAAATTAAGAGACGAAACGACGATTATGTCTAAAAATTATTACAAATTACTCAAGCTCCCATTTTTAATTATTGCTGTCCCTTCATCAAACTTTAACTTGATTAATATAAAGAAAGAAAATAATAGTAGTAGTTGTAGTAATAATATTTATTTATTTATTTATTATTATTATATATTCTATATTTTTTAAAATTTATAAACTTAATTTTTGTGAAATTAAATATCTAAATTCTAAATTCTTATGAGAATATTTAAAGAAATACTAAGATATAATACTAATGTCTTTATATATCTTTTTTTAAAAATCATGCATTCATAAGTTATCTTACATATAAACAGTTAATATTAAACAACTAATTTTACTAAACAATTTAAAATATACAACTAATGTTATCCGTTCAAATCAAATCAATATAATTCAATAGCAATTAACTGCTAATAGAATCAATTAATAACTAATACAAGTCGGTATCTACCCTAATAAAAAAGGCAAGCAATGACAAAATGGGTATCCAAGATTTAGCTTTTGTGATGATCTGCCAAGTGCCAAGAGGTCCGAAACCATGGGCCTGCACCGGATTCCTCAGAATTCATCGTTCCCTTCCACAACAGCTTTTGTATTCATCTTAAACAGGCCTACTTGGTAGTTTGTGGTATGGTGCCTTCTCTCTGTCTTACGGAAAAAATGGTTCAGCTTCAACAGGAAATTGTGAAATCTAAAGTTCATTTTCGTCATGATTAATTAATTCTACAGGTATGGTAATGGTATGCTGCTTATATAGTAAGCAAAACTCTGACTACAATATTTTTTAAATTTTGATTTACAAGATGAAAGCATGCACATATATCTGATATCAAATTGGGCCTTGTTAGGATACAAATTAAATCCAGGTAGAATATATAATTTTTTCATTTTCATTTGTTGTTTCAACGCCCTTAGGTTCGTCGCTGAATTTCTCTTCCGCTTTATTTCGCCCTCTCGGGCTCAACGATCAACATACAATTTCTTCCCTTCTGGGACTGACAATTCCCTCCCTTGTAGAGTCCTTTACCTTGTACATGTACTCTTTATACGCAAAGCACACACATGCGATCAATCGAAGAACCATCCAGACCTTAAACTTCCACCTTTCCCTTGTCTTCTGAGATCTGATTGGTTCCTCTGTACCTCTCTTCACTCCCTCTAGACAGTGGGTTTTTTTATTCCCATTATCTGAATCGCTTTTTGCAGTTCGTTTTCTTTTTTCGCTTTGGTTAGTGTGGAAATTAAATTTTTAATGGTTTGTGTTTAGGGATATGAAGAGAATACGAGACGACGTTTATGTTGGAGGTGGGGGTGGAACTGTTGGTGGTGGCGGCGGCTCGCAATTTAAACGGCCTTTTGGTTCTTCTCGTGGAGAATCGTGAGTTTGAACTTATATCTTGCTTGTGATTACACTGTGTTGAAGGACACGTATTTGCTTTTTCGTCGTTTTCTAATGGTGTGTGACGGAATGAGTGTATCTGATCATTGTGTCCTTAGTTCTGTGCTGTAGGGTTTCTGCTTTTCATTTCTCTTTTTCGAATGTTTTTATGGGTCATGCGTAGGAGTTGGTTGTTCTACCTTAGTAATTGGGGGATCGTTTATGGCCTCTCTTGATGGTTATCGGAATCAGGATCTAATTACTCAGTTTGTTATACTCCTTTTCATCGTTCATGCTTGAATGATTGGATAGGATTCCGATTAAGATTAGTAGAAGCTAAGGGATGATATGCATTGAAGCCTTTTCCAATTTCTGATTTTGCATATCTAGGATGGTTTTAATATTTGACCCTTCCTTTTCTGAAGAAATGGGGGTGTCAATAGAAGCCTAGGGATGATATGCATTGAAATGTTTTACAATTTCTGAACTTTGCATATCCAAGAAGGTTTTGATATTTGATCCTTCCTTTTCCGGATAACGTGTGGATGAGGTTTTTTGCTAACTAGTGGTGTTTTGTTAAAAGGTTAAAGTTGCACATGTACAAGTTTAAGTGTTATACAAGGTTGTTCTTGGGACATGTTTCAGAAAAGTTGATCGCATTTAATTTCATCTACTTTTGCTTGATGCAGCTTTGGTCAATCACAAGCTCCAATTGGAGGTGCTGGTGGAATCGTAGGCAAGGGTGGGGGTGCTGCCTGTGGGAGTGGCACATCACAGAAGTTAACTACCAGTGATGCTTTAAGTTATCTCAAAGAAGTAAAAGACATGTTTCAGGACCAAAGGGAAAAATATGACATGTTCCTTGAGGTCATGAAGGACTTCAAGGCACAAAGGTTATTTCTCGTCTAACATTTTGCTATATTCTTAGCGAGGGATGTTGACTTTAATCCTTAACAATTCCATTTTCTTACATTGTTCCTTGCAGAACGGACACAGCTGGTGTCATTGCTAGAGTGAAAGATTTATTTAAAGGCCACAACAACTTGATTTTTGGTTTTAACACCTTCTTGCCAAAGGGGTATGAAATAACTCTCGATGAGGATGAGGCTCCACCAAAGAAAACGGTTGAATTTGAAGAAGCTATAAGTTTTGTAAACAAAATAAAGGTTGAAATATCAATTTTCTGTTTATCTGGAGTTCTTAATGATTCATTTCAGACTATTGACTCATGATTTCTATTCTACAGAGGCGATTCCAAAATGATGAACATGTTTATAAGTCATTCCTAGACATTTTGAATATGTATAGGAAAGAACACAAGGACATAAATGAGGTCTACAGTGAGGTAAATACTCATTCTTCCTTTCTACTGTGTCCCGGTAGGATTTTAAGCACATCTTTTTTAAGGAAATTTACAATTTCAATTATTTTTTATCTAATGATCTTTCAGGTCGCTGCACTTTTTGAAGATCATCAAGATTTGCTTGATGAGTTCACCAGATTTTTACCTGATAATTCCGCATCAGCCATGGTGCAAACAGTTCCATATGCTCGAAATGCTACCCACCGAAACTCAGTGATTCCTTTACAGCAACAACAAATTGACAAGGTATCTGCAGGCCGTTTTATCTCCTTCCACCAATTGATGGGTTTGACCTGGGTGTTCAGGGGCAGAGCCGCTTGTACTCCAGTGAGGGCAGCTCCCCCACTGATCTCTGTGGCTCCGCCCCTGTGAAGGTGAATAAACTTAGTTTAATCATTCCTAGGACAATTAAGAAAGTAATGCTTGGCATTAATCATTAAGGAGCTCATAAAAATCAAATGGCTTGTTTCAATAAACTATGGTTATTTTGTGTAATATGTCTCTCTACTGGTCTAAGAAAAATTAGTTTTAGTTGTATGTGTGTGGGTTCCTCCTACTGAGCTTGATTTAGCTCCTTTTGTGGTGAGATTGGTTGGTTAAGAAAACATGACTGATAATGAATATCTTTTTCTAGCAACGTCGTCGAGATAGAATCATTGCTTCTCATGGTGAGCGTGATCTTAGCATTGATCGACCTGAACTCGATGATGACAAAGCAACATTAAAAATACAAAAGGAGCAGAGAAGGCGTGTGGAGAAGGAGGGTAGGGACAGAAGAAATCGTGATCAGGATGATAGGGAACTTGAGCATGACAGCAATAGGGATTGCAGTTTGCAACGGGACAAGAAGAAATCTGCTCCTAAGATTGAAAGTTTTGGAGCAAATTCAAATGTTGCTTCCTATGATGACAAAGGTTCATGCTCCTTTATTCTTCCAGCAACTTATGCATTTGACATTTCTCTGAAACATTATTTTAGTAGGTTTTCGGATTTTATTCTTGTGTGTGAATGGAGAAGGTAAATTTTTATTGGTTTCCATTTTATGTTCTCCAAAAGGTGTTCTGTTTTTGCCCTCTGAACTAGTTCTGATAATCTTTGTCAATACTGGCTTCATGGCTGTAAAATATCTTAGTCCTTGCTATCTAGCACACTAACTTCATACTCTTTTGTGAATGAACCTTTTTTTTTTTTTGGCATCATAACGTTGGGATGTCTTGCAATCTTAGAAGGATGATGGCTTCATGTTGGAGTTTTCTACATGTAACATTGGTGAAGTATGAACACATATTTTAGCGAACAAGAATAAAATCAACATATATATTGTCATCAGTTTTTTGAAACTTCATTATTATGATGAGAATCAGCTTTTATTGTTTTTCTTCCACTGTCTTCGAATGTTTAATGAATGCTTCTGGAGATTATTTACCACTCATCTTTTAGCCTTCTTTTTCTGATTATTAAAGTAATTGCTGGAACATGGTTGTGCAGGGTTTCCGGTTTTAATATCATGCATGTCCTGATTTTTATGCCAGAATTCTCATCTGGCTTGATTTCTTAAAGTGATAAGAAATTTTAACCTTTTGTTCTTCTAAATTCTTCTTCCAGGCGTATCCAGTCAATTGTTCATCTTCTGCGAGAAAGTGAAGGAAAAATTAAGCAATCCAGATGACTACCAGGCATTCTTGAAGTGTCTTAATATTTTCAACAATGGGATCATAGAAAAGAATGATCTACAAAATCTGGTGTGTAACCTATCTTGTCAAGAAAGGATATTTTTCACCGTGGAAGACATTTATAATTTTGCTTTTAACCAAGAAATTTGATAGTTATAGTGACTTGCCATCGCTATACATTTCACTGGGACCACCAATTCAATTGGCTATGCATGCAATGCCTTTCTCTTACTTAGTTGCCAAAACAAGAATTGCAGTTTGATGGTCTAGTTTGAGTTCTCCTACCTTTTCAATTAACATTTCAATTCATAGCATACAAAGTGCTTATGTCTTCTGCATTTACAGGTGAAATCCTTACTTCCAAATACTTACAAACTAAGTTTGTTACAGGTGACTGATTTAATTGGCAAATATCCTGATCTTATGGAGGAGCTAAATGACTTCTTGGACCGCTGTGAACATGATGGTATGTTTGAATTTTTTAATGCATTTGTATAACGTTCCAAGTTGCTTTTGATATCTTTTCTCTTTTTCTTAAATTGTTCTTCAATCTTTCTTGCAGATGGATTTCTTGCTGGGGTTATGAGTAAGAGTAAGTTTGTAATGATGCGACTATTAACCTAAACAGTTTCTTAACAAATTGAGGTCAGGTATACGTTAATGATCTAATATAGGCTGTTATTGATCTTACAAGAGGAATACTTTGGCTGGGTGCAGAATCAGTAGGTAGTGGTGGGCATGTATCCAGATCATTAAAGATGGAAGACAAAGATAAAGAGCATAAGCGGGAATTTGACGGAGTTAAAGAAAAGGAAAGATGCAGGGAGAAGTATATGGGAAAGTCCATTCAAGAACTAGACCTTTCAAACTGTGCACGTTGTACCCCTAGTTATCGGCTTTTGCCTGATGATGTATGAACTTTTAACATATTATCTGTTCTTTTTGAAAATCAAGTTTTATGCCAGTGTGCTTATTGACTCCTGTTCATTTTCAGTATCCAATAGCTTCAGCAAGTCAAAGATCTGAGCTTGGTGCTCAAGTGTTAAATGACCAATGGGTTTCTGTGACATCAGGGAGTGAAGATTACTCTTTTAAACATATGCGTAGAAATCAGTATGAAGAGAGTTTGTTCAGATGTGAAGATGACAGGTGAGGTGTTTGTTGACATATGGTAGTCACAGATTCTAATGCTTTCCTCTCTCTATTTTTTTGTTTGATATTTCTGGGTTTCTTTGTAAGGATTTGATGGTATTCCATTTTTTCTTAGATTTGAGCTGGATATGTTGCTGGAATCTGTGAGCTCTGCGGCTAAACGGACGGAAGAGTTACTCAACAGCATCAATGAGAATAAAATAGAGACTCCAATCCGCATTGAAGACCACTTTATTGGTTTGTTCTGAGGGGATAGTTTTAGATGGACTTAATTTGAGATTAACTAGCTTGCTCTTGGCTGAATTTTTAATACTCAAATTTCTCTTCGTTACCAGCTTACCTGTTGCCTTTAATATGTCTGTGCAGCTTTAAATTTAAGATGTATTGAGCGGTTGTATGGTGACCATGGCCTTGATGTGATTGACATATTGCGTAAAAACCCGGCCATAGCACTACCTGTTATGTTAACACGATTGAAGCAGAAACAAGAGGAGTGGACGAGGTGCCGATCTGATTTTAATAAGGTTTGGGCTGAAATTTATTCAAAGAACCACTTCAAATCTCTGGATCATCGCAGCTTCTATTTCAAGCAACAAGATTCAAAGAACTTGAGCGCAAGAGGTGTGCTAAATTCTATCATTCACCAATATTATGCATGCTTTTTACAAGCTTTTTGCACTTGAGCTCTTCATCTAGTTGAATATTTGTTAGTTCTACTGTTGGTAACGGTTTGACGTGTAGGACATTATAAGAATTTTTCTATGGAAAAAACACCCATTATGCACTATAATGTGGGGTGGATGGTCATATAAACGAATATTTGACATTATCAGTTGTCACAGTTGTGGGATATAGATGCCACCAAACAAGCACCCCCCTTAGAGATTGACAAATATTTTTGGAAAAACAAACGAAAGTCACCACATCAAAATCAAAACAAAAGGAATGAAAAAAATGGTTTGTCCTCTCTATTTTATAGCTAAGAGTAACTCCGAAAGAAAACTAGGAAAAGGGGCAAACACTAGTGCATCTTTCAAAAAGGAACATCAATTACACGCAGTCTTTTTTTTTGTTTTGCATCTCACAGTAAAATTGTTTTTATGACTCGAACTCGTGACCTTCTAGTCACAAAAAAATAACCTTACTAGAAAAATAAATTCGAAAGAAGAGTATGAGAGCGATGCATGTAAAAGATGCACACAGGGAATTGTTAGTTACAAAGACTGATAAGAATATCAAAATCTTATCATTTTTTCCCCAAAAATTAAAGGTAATTGCATTACAGAATGAAGTTCGTAAAAAAGTTTCAGCTTACAAGAAGGATTAGTGAGAAGACCCATAAGATATTGTATTAAAAAAATACGAACTAGCTTAACTATCTCTTAAGAGAGCCATTTCTTTGAAATATTCCTATTGCTTATGTTAACCTACAATATAACTACAATTTAGCAAGTAAAAGGTGTTTATAATGTCCACTTCATATTTGCTTACTAATATAGGTCAGGCTAAGGATCTAGTCACAGGACGACTTACCAATTAGTCTAGCTCCTTATCCTCATTTAAATTCCTCCCTTTCTATGAGACCCTATTGTGACAGAATAATGGAAGTCATCCTTGACAGACTTTTAAGAAAGTATTTAATCATTTTCTACATGTTTTATTGCTTAATAGGGTTATCTTTGTATAGACGTAAATACATAGGATTTTAAGGAATGAAATCAGAAAAGAATAAACTTATTCTCTGCTGAATTTAAAATTCAAACTGATATTTAAATTCAAAAATTGAAACTAAGCCTAAATGACTAAATTATGTTGGTAATTTTCTGCTAACTAAAATTATGTTAGTGATTTTCTGGTAACTGAATTTGTTTTAACTAAATCTACCCCTGTTATTGACATTGATCACTCTTGTTTCTTGCATATTGTTTGCCTACAAAGGTGTCCTGCACACTATTACTCCCCCCCAGACAAAGAGTTTATCCTCAAGCTTGAAAGTGGGATATGCTTGCCAGAAATCAAAAGGTGGTTCCTATGAAGCCTCCTCTTGAGGCAAGCTTTGCTAATGAACCAATAACTACTATAGGCCAAGGTTGAGCCGTTCCCGCAAGATGGCTTGCGAAATTGGGCTAAGTTTGCCATCCAGTAGTGGCGGTAAAGAGGGTGGAGTTGTTGGTGGTTCCCCTCTATACTCCTTAAGTTGTGACACATTGAAGACGTCATGGATCTTGCTAGTAGAAGCCAAGTGAAGGCAGTAGGCTACTTGGCCAACTCACTGGACAATTTAAAAGGGACCAAATAATTTAGGAGCTAGTTTTTGTGACCCACACCGTACCATGGAAAGCTGGCGATATGGTTGTAACTTTAACCAAACCCAAATCCCAACTTCAAATGAGACTTCCTTGTGATTTGATCATAGAATTGCTTCATTCTAGCTGAGCTTGTAAAAGCCAAGTCCTTACTTTAGCCAAGATTGCATCACGCTCCATTAAAGCTTGATCTACAGAATGCAACTTGGTAGCACCTCGATCAAAGGATAGGAGGCATGGAGGATCACGTCTATACACCACCCGAAAGGATATAGTTTGTGTTTTTGAATGGAAAGAGGTATTGTAGCAATATTCGGCCCAAGTAATCCATTATACCCAATGCCTTGGTTAGTCCCTAAAAAAGCACCATGGATACATCTCAATTGTTCTATTAACCAACTCCATCTTCCCATCTCTTTGAGGATGATAGGCTGATGAATATGCTAACTTGGTTCCACAAAGTCGAAATGACTCCCTCTAGAAAGTATTGGTGAGAACTTTATCTCGATCACTAATAATAGATTTAGGTAGTCCATGCAATTGAAAAATGCTTTAAAAAAACATGAGCAGCAATAGTAGTAGTAATATAAGGGTTTGCCATAGGTGTGAAGTGAGCCATCCTAGAAAAATGATCAACTACAATAAAAGGATAGACTTACCCCTAATTTTAGGTAATCATTTAATGAAATCTATTGAGATATCCACCAAAATCTATATGGGAATGTTTAAAGGTTGCATTAAACCTATCAGGTGAAGATTCTCCCATTTATTTTGTTGATAAACATTGCAAGTGTGAACAAATTTTGCACTGTCTGTGTAGCATCCCACTCCCGCAGGACCCGAACCCGATATCGTGGGTGATACCCGAGTCCGCGCCACACGAGAATGGTATGCTAAAGCACTCATTTACATTTCGAAACACAGTATGCC
>JANSVB020000168.1:638970-655551 GCA_025504935.2 Erythroxylum haughtii | reverse complement strand
TTTAATTTTAACTATATTTTATTTTATAATAAAAATTATTTATGCATATAAATATTATTTAAAGTATATTAAACAATATGCAAAGTATAATAAATTAATTAATATATAATTTTAAATCATATAAAATATAAATGAAAATATATCTAGCTAAAAATTTTATATGGATTATAATATTAGCAAAACTAATATTAAAATTAAATATTAAAACATATAAATATATAGAGAAGATGAGTTTGCAAGATAAACGTGAAGATGAGTTTGTGGATATTGTGGAAATTAAGTGTAAAATATAAAGATAAAAGAGACTAAAAATAGACTCATTAATTGATCTAAAAAATCTACTGAAAAAAGTTATTTGAAAGACTTTTTTGATAAGCTCTAAATTTGAGTTTCTTAAAAAATTATATTTTGGCAACCAAAAAAGTGGTATCTATTAAAAAAATACTTTTTTATTTTACAGTTAAACACTAATTTTTCTTTAAAAAAAAATTTGTGGTGAAGAAAAATACTTACTAACCTTTCAAAAGCTTAACCAAATAGGCACTACATTTACCTCTATTTAGTACTCCAAAAATGGACGCTATAAGATAATTTTAAGGACCAAGTTTGATCAATCTTGAATTGCATAGTCAAACTTATTAAGAACATTACAAAATGACCTTTTAAAAATAATTATATTAAAATAATAGCATTTTAATACAAGTGAAATTTTCGGACTAAGCTTTAAGTTGGTCCTCTAAATTTAAGCTTAAAATTCAATCAAATTAAATTAAATATTTAGACTTCGAATTCGGGTAAGCCAAATTTTAGATATCAACCTTACATATATTTGTCGTTATTATTATTTTGAAATATGTAATCGTTTATTAATATTATTTTATAATGTTATATAAAATAACTAAATAATACTATATAAAGATAAATAATATTTTTAAAATTATAAAATTAAGAATAAAATTTAGGGGCAGTTGGTTGGCATGAGAAAATGATAATAGGAATGAGAAAATAATTACTATTATCATTAAAAGTAGTTAATTTGTAAAAAAAATTGATTAATAAATTATATTTTAATTAATTAAAATATTTTAATCAATAAATGAATTATATTGTAATTAATTTATTATGTTATTTTATTTTAATTAATTATATTATAACTCATTAATTATATTTTAATTAATTATAATGTACTTAATTAATTAATATTATTTTGTAATTAATTACATTGTACTTAATTATATTTTAATTAATTAATATTAAAAATATTTTTAAGAAAATTATTATTAAAAAATGAATTTCGTTCCTCTATTAAATAGAAGGTACAAAAAATTAAAAAAATAAGATGTTATTCCTATAATAGTAATTAACAACTGCCCACTTATTTTTTATTCCTGGCCTGTTACCTTCTTCTTAATCTCATCAACTAAAGACTCCTAGCCTCCTCAACCAGGCATCCGATAGATCACATAAAGTAATTGGCAGCAACAAAAGAGGCAAATAGGGTGTCTTGTCTTGTCTTGTCCTGTACACAAAAAGCATAATGGGCCACACTGTTTCCTTATATATTCAAATAAAATATTTTTACTCGAGAAATAGGATTTGTAACTGTACGGATGATAGCATTCTTTACAGGTGAAATGGGACCCTCGAAAGTGACGGAGGCGCAGCCTCAGTCTCATCGGACAATATTGTGGCTTGCTTATGGTCTTATCCTGGAAGAAGCTGACGGTGCCGATGACACTGATAGTACGAGGCCAGGTTCTTGAAGCTATCAAGTGGAGGCGGTAAATTACTCTCTCTTATATTTTATTAAATTTTATTTATATTTTTATTTAAAATTTATAAAAATATATGAATAAAATTAAATAACATCAAATTAAATCACCCTGTCATGTGCCTTCCCATCAGCGAGGGGATTAGTCACTGAATCTACCAGTAATATCCTAATTTTAGACTAAAAAAATAAAAAAAGATGCTTAAACATGTCAAATCCGTACTTCCTACTTCTTGCTTAAACATGGCAAGTTAAGATGGGTCAATTTGATCCAAATTTGTACTTAATTCGGCTTAGAGCAAAATTTTTATAGAGTATGGCTTGATTTTTTAGGTTAAATTATATAAAATAGTATTATTTTATAATCAAAATGAGTTGTTTTAGTTGAAATTCAATTTAATTCTTTAAATTTAATGTCAATTCAAAATTTATTAATTTCAAATCAAATTACAAATTGGTTGTCATCTTATCCTTTGCTGTATTTCTAAGAAGATTGTTAATTGGTCTAAAAGTTTAACCTTCCTTTGATAAGCCTCTTTGATTAGAGGGTCTAGTCATAGTCTAAGTTATGGGGAAAAAGAGAGGAAATTAGCCTCTTTGATTAGTGGATGGTTCTGTAATAGAAAAAGGTTCCTCAAAAATTGCTTATATAAAATTTATCAAAAGTTAAAACGATAAGATAAGCAATATAATATTTAAAAAGTTTAACCGAATAAAATTAAAATTTTAAAATATAATTAAAAAAAATTATTTTTATCTATCTAATAATTAAATTTAAATTTAAATTAATTAAAAATTAAAAATTAATTAATTAATAAAAAATTATTAATTTAAAAAATCAACCGATTAATTAATAAACTGGCTAACTTTTAGTAATAAAAATTATTAAAATAAATTGTATAAAAAATTGACTGTTTTAAAATTTTTACTATCAAAATGGTCAAATTAATTAAAAATTTTAATTATTGCTTAATTTCATCAGGGTTATGGAGAAATAAGTGAATTTATTATTTTCTAATTGCATCGAATTTATTGTTTAATCTTAAATTATCAGTTCATTGAAATTTTTATTTAGAATTCTTAATTAAAGATTAAAATATTTTATTAATAAACAAGAAGACAGGAAATCAAATTTAGAGATATGATATGACCTTGATGTCTGGGCATTAACCAAAGACACATTTGAAGCCACAGAAGCGGCCACTTGATCAATTAAATATTTGGTTTGGCGCAAAAGCTGGGATCTGAATAACTGTAATCCGGATCTTAATGATAATCTCGAGCCACAATTAAGGAATCTGCCTTTATTGATTAACCATTGACATGAATTAAACAAAAACCCTACCATGTAAAAGCAGGTTGATAGGACTCTTTGCATGAAAGTTGTGAACCAAAGAAAGTGGAAAAGGAGTTCAAACTCAGAATTCATTCCTATGAGTACGATCGAACCTAGTTCTATTTGTCCAGGGCAAAAAACACAGAAGAAAGAAACATAAAAAGCTAAAAATGTATGAGACTTAGCATCTGTTACATTAGTAGAGTGCTAAAGGAACCTTTTTTCCGGAGATCTTTTTTGAAAATAATTTTTCTAAAAGTCAGTTAATTATTTAACTGTTATTTAAAAAAAACTTTTAAAAAAGAGTTTTATATGTATGATAATATAAAAATAAAAAGAATTTTTAATTTTAACTATATTTTATTTTGTAATAAAAATTATTTATACATATAAATATTATTTGAAGTATGTTAAACAATATGTAAAAGATTAGAAAATATAAGTTTGTAAGACAAATGTAAAGATGAGTTTATGGGTATTGTGAAAATTATGTGTAAAACATAAGAGTAAAAGGGGCTAAAAAATAGACTCATTAATTGATCTGAAAAATCTACTCGAAAAAGTCATTTTATAGATTTTTTTAAGAAATTCTAACTTTGAGCTTTTTAAAAAAGTTATATTTTGACTTTAAAAAACATATCTATTAAAGAAACGTTTTTATGTTTTTTATTTTACAATTAAACGTCCATTTTTCTTTAAAAAGACTTTTGTGATAGAAAAAAATGTTTGTTGATTTTTCAAAAACTCATCCAAACAAGCACTAATTATTTGAAATGTATAACAGCAGACCTCACTCTCACGTAACATAAACATCTACTTTTTAATTAATTTTAAAAAGTTAATTATATGATAGTAAGATCTACTTTTTATTTTTAAAAAGTATAAAGATAATATCATGTCGGTATTAACATGACTTTTAAATAAAAATAATGTCAGTATTAACATGACATTTAAATGATAAAGAATTAATCTCGTCAAAATTTTCATCTATTTAGGATTTGAATATTTTATAAATGTTATGATTTAATTTAAACGTTTTAAAATATTAGAGTTTAAGTTATATTCTATTGTAAACGTTGGGATTCAAAATATAATTTTGATTAAACATAAAATTACAAAAACATTAGGCTTAAACATAAAAAATATAAAAAAGATCTGAATTAGCTCTTAAATATTTTTTTAAAATTAATTTCTTCAAAATATTATTAATATTATCATAAAATTTAGAAAAAAAGTTAAGTTGTTTTGACAATTTCTAGTATATTAATAAATAATTTGGCCTATATAATATAAACATTAATTAATAAGGACCAATCTTTAAAAAAACCTTAAATATTGTTTAAAAGTGTGATTTTTATTTTAATGTTTCACCAAAAGTTTATATAAAAATCCCACATCTCTGAAGTTATTTTCGACCGACATTAAAATACAAAATAGTATTAAAGATATCATTTTAATTTTTTGATAAAAAGATAAAAATACAAAATCACACCGTAAGTTTGGTTAGACATGAAATGTTAAGTTGTAATAAAGATGAAAGTTTTAGATCTCAAAAACAAAACATGACATTTGGTTAACTCAAATTTAGAAAAATAGAATAAAGGGTCCGTGGTGGAGTAATAGGGACTTATTTAGTACGAAGTACTTGATTGACGTGATTTACATAATATTGTATCAATCTAAAAATTTATCATCTAAATGATAACAAATTCAGGTTCTCTATTAAAAAATAAAAAGTTATTGAAGAACTACACAACCTGAAATGAAAAGGATAAGTCATAGTCATGCATAAAAGGATAAGATGATGGCTTATAGCTTCAGAAAGTGACGGCGATAGGAATACCGTGGGCAGTTCCTGAAGGAACAAGAAAACATAGCAGTAGTAAGTTGAATGATGGATGGTTTATAGTGGAAATCCTACCTAAGATTCTTTCTATAAATTACAGTAATTTAATATATCAACTTAATTATAAAATTTTTGAATTGGTTTTCAATTTTTGATTTTGTTTATTTTTATAATTTGTGTTATTAAAAATAGATCAATTTATTAATTAATTGGTTGCTTTTTATAAACTAATAAATTCTTATAAATTTAAATAAATTAATTAATTTTTATCTAATAATCTTTTTTTCAATTAAACTTTAAATTCTTCAATAACTAAAAATAATCTTATTTAATTATATTTTAAATTCTTTAACTTTATTTAATCTAAAACTTTTAAACTTCAAATTTTTATATCTTCTTTTAAATTTTGATTTGATTTTTAAATTATTTAACAGTTCAATTAGTAAATCTTATTTTATGTGCACTTAATAACCAAAAAGTTTTAGGTACGAGTATTGATTAGAGAATTGACTTTTATTTTGGTGACTAAAAAGATGACAAGTGGTGAGTTGATACATTGAGGCTATCGTTTGGTCATGTATTGATGTTTGGTGTCTACCAATTCAAAAGTATTAATTAAATAAAATTTATGACTTAATTATAAATTATAAACTTATTTAATTTTAAGTCATCAGTTTGGGATGTATTAAATTTATAAATATTAATTAAATCGAAGATATTAAGTGAATAAATATTAATTATTTAGATCAGTTAATTTTTATATTGTTAAGTACATTGGAAGCTTTATCAAAAGTAAAAAAAAATCCAATGATGGATTGAAATTTTTAAAGACTAGTTAATTAAATAAACAAAAAGATATAGAGAATAAAGGGTATCAGATAAGAACTACATTAATCTCAAATTCATCATCATACATGAAAAGAGAAGGCAAGGTGATGGTGGGATTGTGGGGTTACTTCAAAGAGCAAGAAAAACAAAGTGGTTAGTTTTGTGATGAGTGGTTGTAGTGGAAATCATACTTAAAATGTTAGGTATGCAATCAATCTAAACCTTAGTAGCTACCTATTATTTATTTCTTATCTAATCTTCCTTTTCCTTTCTTTTATCTACTTTTTATTGTCATCCTCCAATTTAAAATCCTTTCCTTTGGTTTGATTCCATGCAAAGTTGGATTAGCTTTCATTAGTTAGAAGCAGTTGTTTGCTTTTCATAAAGGAGGAGTAGTTTGTAACCACTAACTTTTAAATTACGTCAGATTTTATCCGAATACCTGTTTTGTACTAAAAAAGGACATTATTTTGGATGTAAACAGATATAAAATGACGTCATTTTTACCACAAAATATGGTTAAGATAAGGTGTTGAGTACAGAGGATCTGAACCCATTTTAAATACATATTATTGAAAATTTTTATTTAACAGTCAAAATTTTAATTGAGTGATCTATTTTTTATAACAAAACATTACAGTTCAAAATACTAATTTTGTTAATATTTGTATTGATTTAGCTAATAATCATTTTTTACGACAAATAAACTTTCATGTGAAAAATTTGTCTTTCAATAAAAGCTTAAATATCACCAAAAAATGATTTCATTACCTAAATCGATAAAAATACTAACAAAATTAAAGTTTTGATTTGAGTTGTAAAGGTTGTAAAAGATTATTGACTTAATTGAAAATTTTAACATTTTAGACACCGAATTAAAAAAAATTCAAATATTTTAATATATATAATAATGAAAAATGAAGTATACCACATTAAAATTTAAACGTAGTAACAAATTCAAGTTTAATAATACTTATTAGTATCAAAAGTCCTATAAATTGTTGATATTAGATTTTTATTAAACTTATGAGCCAAAAGTCTTATTAGTTTGAATTTCTTATTTGTATTTAAAACTTTCACATTTATAAATAAAATCTTATTTAATATATATTAAAAGTTTATTTTTTATAATTACATATTTTTAATAAATTTATATAACCATCCATCAACTTAAAGTCAAACGAAATGTTTTCTTGCAACATAGGAATATAGTTAATTTAATAGACTATCTTAGGTACAAAGCATAAGTTATTGGTGAGCCAATAGAACAAAAGATTAGGCAGATAAGCCTTTCACTTGTTCATTAATACTATAATACGATTGTGGATGATGAGTTGCAGATAAGTTGTCAATAGTGGAAATCTTGCTTTGATATATACTACTGTTTTCTAACGATTCCAATACCTAATCATTTATATTTTGTAATCTCAACGGTCCATTCTAAGTAATAAAGTTGAGCACTGGTACTACTGGACATCTGTAAATTTCATGCGTCAGCAAAATTTTGTTTTGAATTGTTGTTGTTATTTGTTTGATGTCAAGGAATATGCTAACCCAAACTTGAGTTTCCCTCTGGATTGGTTCCCAGTGATAATCTGACAAAGACACAGCCACCAGGTGCTTGTGGAAATGCCAAAACGGACAATCTTTGAGAAGCCCGTGTGGAGAAGAAGCTTCACATATTCGACGTGCATCCTATGGATTGTTAACCTGTACGTTTATATCAAAATTAAAATTTAATATTTTGAAGCGTGTCAATTAAACCTCAAAATTTACAAAACGTTCTAAGTGGATAAAATTTTTGATAAAGTTTAGAGATGCCGAATATTGTAGACCGGAATTGGGCTGGGTTAGGTAATTAAACTCCAACATTTACAAAACATTTAGATTTTAAAGGAACGAAAAATTTGATGAAGTTTAGGGTTACATATAGGTCCAATCCCAGTGGGATTCAAAGTCAACAAGTCAGGTTCGATTTGAGCCTTGCGTTAGGCTTTTTTCTTTCAAAAATTGGGTCTCGACTTAGGCTCGGGCTTGAGCTCAGGCTTCTTAGATTGGACCGACTTAAAGCCAAAAAATTATAGGTAAAACGAAATTGTTTTGAATAAAATGACCTTATTTTTTGTTTTTATTAAAAAGATATTTTTAAGTTGGCCTAAGCTTCGCTCTGTTAGGTCCGACGAAGCTCAAACTCAACCATAAGGGTTGAGGCAAAAACTTTCTAGCCTAGTTCAGGATGGGCAAGCTTATTCGATTCAACTTATTACTATCTCTAACAAAATTGACTCTATGTTAATTAAATATCAAAATTTAAGGTAAAAGTCAATTTCAATTAGGGGTCATAATGGGTGGGATGGGGCGGCCGAGCAGGATCGGATTCACAAATTTTGCTCGAACAGGATAGAGGATTCTGGTATGAGTTGCTGTTTTTCTTTGTGTGGACTTATATTGATATGAAAAGAAAATGAATTTCAACAAAAAATAGACTTGTTTAATGGAGGATACCAAGGCCTCTACGTTTTCACATATTTAAGAAGTTTTTATTTCTTGCCTTTGACTTATTATTCAACAACTATAAATAGTAAAACAACCTAACAACTTGGCTAATTACAAGGAAACTCCTCTGCTATTTACAAGGAACTAAAGTCTAAAGACTTGGAATAACAGAAATACATGCAACTACTAATATCTGTAGCAAGACTTATTCAAACACAAATTAAATAAAAATTAATAAATAAAGAGGCACATGACACTCCCTCCCCCTTAAATAATCCTCTTGTCCTCAAGAGGAATATATGGAAACATGGTCTTGATCTTATTAAACTCTTCCCAAATGGCTTCTGCAGGAGACAAGCCTGGCCAATGAACCAAGACCTCATGCCTTTTCCTCCTCACTCTACTATCCAAAATGGCTTTAGGTTGTGGAGAAAGCTCACCAACCTCATCTGTGAAAGGCAATTGTGGTTGCACAGTAAACTTGGCTCCAATTTGCTTCTTAAAGAGAGACACATGAAATACAGGGTGTACCTTGGCATCCCTTAGCAATTATAATTTACAAGCGACTGCCCCAATTCTCTATAACACTTTGAAAGGTCCATAATACCTTGCTGCTACCTTGAAATTCTTCCTTAGTGTAAGTGAATGTTGCTTGTAAGGATGCAACTTGAGAAAAACCATGTCACCAACAACAAACTCCCTTTCTTGATGCTTCGCATCATACACTCTCTTCATTCAATTTTGAGTCTGCTGAATTTTCTATTTAAGTTCCTTAATCATGATGTCTCTATCCATCAATTCTTGCTCCACAGCTGCAACTTTAGCTATCCCAGGAATATAAGAGAGGAGAGTAGGTGGAGGCCTTCCATACACCACTTTAAAGGGAGTCTTTCTAATGGTTGAATGAACACTGGTATTATAAAAATACTCTGCCCAAGTCAGCCATTTAATCCACAACTTTGGTTGAGAACTTGTAAAGCACCTGAGATACATCTCCAATGTTTGATTTACCACCTCTGTTTGACCATCAGTTTGTGGGTGATAAGCTGAACTAAAATTGAATCTAGTGCCATTTAAATTAAATAATTCTCTCCAAAATGAGTTGGTGAAGGTAGGGTCACGATCACAAACAATAGATTCTGGCATTTCATGTAATCGAAAAATATTTTCAAAGAAAATTTGAGCAATTGTTGCAGCATTATAAGGGTAAGAAATAGGCACAAAATGAGTATATTTAGATAGTATATTAACAACTACAAAAATGGTGGACTTACCTCTTGAAATTGGTAGGCCATTAATGAAATCCATTGAAATGTCTTCCCAAATTCTGTTTGGAATTGGTAGAGGTTGAAGGAGGCCAGCTGGGGAAGTAATGTAACATCCCGTTACTGTTAGCAAGGGTATTTTGGTAATTGGGACAGACTGGTAGGATTTCATTGCACTCCCGAGATTTAATGTAGTGGGCATAAAGGTGGATTTGGTGTCAACTTTATCAAGGTTATTGTTATTTTTATTGCTGGTGTCCATTGGAGTTGCGGTGGATTTAGTAATTGATTTACAGTTTAGCATCTTTGGTGCTTGTATGGCATTGGTGTGGATAATTCTCATTGCAGTGAACAAGATTCTATGGTCTACTTTGCAGTAGCAAGAAAACTAGACAACCTTGGCCTTTGATGCTTATAATGTTTTGGCAGATAAACGCTTATATTTTGTGGTAACAATTTTCTTATCTATTACAGAGGAGCTGAACCAATTGGGAAGTTGTCTTCTTTTCTTTCTCAAATGTTGCCATTTATATTGAATTTTATTTAATCATTTGAGTTGTTTAGTTTGTTTCATTATCATTAAATATCATTTGAGAAAATCCTTTGTCCAGATTAGTACGAAGTGGTCGTACTATTGAGTGTGAAATTCTTTCATGGGAAGTGAGGTTGAGAGATAACGTCAAGGTTGAGTGGCGTCAGCTCAATAAAGCATTGGGTAAATCTATGGTACTTAGGTGAAAGTCATTAAGTTGGGTAAGGGTCCCACAAACGTAGGCAAGGTGCGCCAAACTGTGTTACCAAATTTCTGGTGTTTTTATTATTTTAGTTTTGCTTGTTTTTATTTTATTGGTGTTAAAAAAGTTTGCGAAACAATTAACACTTTCGGTTTTTCAACAACTTGTTTTCAAATTAATAATATTAAGCATATTAACTTGATATATATGTATTGAAAGGAAAAAAGTGTTATTATATATACTTAGAGGAGAAACATAGATTAATCTAATTTGTATTAGGAAGGGTTTAAAGATTCTGGTTCTATAGTTTAGGGTGAGGATCAATCATACTTTTTAATTGCTACTTAAGAAAAAGGTTCATATAAGTGCATAAGCTTTTTGAAAATCTTACATTCATATAATAAGCACTTTACATGTATACTTCACTTATATCTTTAAAAAGGAGGGAGGGAGAAGTTAGTTATTTTTTTTCCTTTTTATCCTTATAGCTTATTAGATTGCATATCCTTTTTAATATTGACAAAGAAGAAGATAATGAAAATATTGAATCTTGATATTTAAAAATCAATGATATATGAATTGAGAGGGAACATGCATTACATATTTTATTTAACATAGGGGGTTATTCAGTGGTATTTATTTCTCCAATATCACTAAATATTTTGTCATTATAGAAAATGATGAGATTGTTGGACCAAATGAGGCCATAACCATTGATTTTGATGATAACAAATTATATTACTTTTAATATTTTCATTATTGATGATATTAGTTTGTTAGTTTGTCAAAATTTTAAGAAAAATGTTAAGATCAAGCTAAGTAAAAGGGCAAATCAATCAAAGGATGAACAAAATGAGCAAAGTGAAGTATAAACATAATTATAGTAATTTTTAAGGCAATTTAAGCAAAATGGACTAAAAACAAGAAAAAATGTAAGCCATTATATATAAAAATAAATTTTCTTAATATTTATACTTTCTTTTGGTTATTTCAATGGTTTAATGACTCAATATTATATGAACATATCTTGTAAGTAAAAGAATGATATTAATGAAAAGCTCCAACAGGAGTTACAAGGAGGCATAAAACCTTAACATGATGACTTTAATTAATTGGATGCAGACCAATTAATATATAGTTCCTAAAAGGGGGACCTAATCACATTTAAAGAGTTCAAATACATAAAGTGCTAGGATACCAATCTTACAAGACTTATGGAGGATAACTATTAATGTAACTTAAGAAAGCAGCATAGGTACTTATATAAGAGTTATAGTCTCAAGTATCAACTATATCTTTTGAACTTGTATGAAGAATCTCTAATTACAAAGTTTGCTCATCTATTAGTGTAAATTTTCAAGTAGCTTAGCTCCATGTTCCCCATCTTGTCAGTATATTTCCAAAGATTCTATTATCTCTAAGAGATAACCTAATGATTTCTTTTATTCTTGAGATCTTAGAATGATAGAAAGAATTGATGTATATTTGCTTGTTCTTAAATATCTCAATGTTTCACTCCCTGTAGATTGCATCTACACTTATGCAAAAGCCATTCTAAATAAAGCGAGATCATCTGGTGAGAGTTGGGTTGTTGAACTAGCCCATCGAATGATGTTTTCTCTATTATGTTCTCAATAGTAGCATTTGTAAAAGGTTTTTATTTTCCTTCATAATACATTTAAGAACAAATATTGGAAGAGGAGATATATAGTTGTGAGTCTCTATTTCATTATTGCAAAGGACTTAAAAAAAGGCTAGTAGTTGCACTCCTCTAATTTCGTCGAGTGTATTCAGTCTATTTCTTATTGCGAGCCAAGTAACAAAAACAACTTTAGGAGGGTTCTTCTTGAACCACACCAGATTACACCATTTCACTTTTAAAGTTAGATGCTTAAATATTAAATAATAAGTCTTCTAAGTGAAGACCTCAGATGAGTGCCTTGTTTAAATAATCCAATCATCCAAGTGTTAAACTAACCTATAGTTAGGAAGTGCCTTAATAATGCTATTGAACCCTCTGCAGTGAATATCCCAATCAATTTGGTTTATCAATTCCTTCACTATAGCTTTGGGAGTAAGCATATGTCTAAGGTGAAAAATGCCAAGTATGAGGTGTCAAGGCCTTTTATTGCTCTAGTTATCAAACTAAAAACAAGTTTGCATCTAATTATCTATTTTATGTTTGATTTTCTAATATAAACCCCCTCAGTTTAAATACGTTATACATAGTCTTGGAGATGTTGGTTTTAGGTTTTAGTTCCCAAAAGGTTTTACTCTCTAGATGGTAGCATGTACCCATTAAACCTAGAGATTCTCTTTATCAGTTAGTAGCCTCTAGACCTTTTCTGCCAGAAGAACCTTACAGTTGAGAAGAATTGGTTATTCCTAAACCATATTCATGCTTTGAGTTACTAATTTCTCTCCAGTTAACTTTAGCACCAAATGACTTATGAGAATCTCTACTCTATAGGAAGTTCTTCAATAGTCTACCAATATCTTTAGATGGCTTTTTAAGGAGGACTAGATAGGAGATCCAATACTTAGATAGGATGTTCATAATTGAGATTATAATTGAACTCTTTCTATATATGATAAACACTTATTGCATAATAAGTTGATTCTTTTCTCAATCATATCATATAGAGGTTTACGATCTTTGTAAGGTTTCTTGGTAGTGATAGGAATTCCTAGGTACATGAAGGAAGGTTATTGCATCTCAAAACTTATCAAAGAGAAAAAAATTATGGCTTAAAGGACTAGTATTGAGTGAGAGCATTTTGAAGCTTTTATCTATTTTAAATTAGATATTTGATAGCTTATTTAACTAATTAACAATCTGTAAGCAATTTGACAGTAGTATGATCAAGTTTGAAAAATATTAAATGATCATCCTTAAATGACAAGCAAAAAACATCCAACCTGCTACATTTCTTTTGGAATTTGAATGAGGTTCTTCCTCATATATTAAAGTGTATTAGCATTATTAAGATGTCCATGTAAATAGTAAACAGGTATGGTGAGATGGGTCTCTTTGTCTAACGCCTCTACCCCTTCTGAATCTTTAAGTTAATTCTTGATTCACATGAATGTTAAACGAGGGAGTAGTAATTGTTTTATCCAATAGATATAGTTTATGTGGAATCCAAAAGCTTCCATTTAGTGAATTATAAAATCCTAATTAATAGAGTCAAAAGCTTTTCTTAAATCAATTTTAATTGGACGACACTTTCTTATAGCCTCCCTTTGGTATGCCTTAAGAAGTTCTCGAGCCAAAAGGAATATTATCCCTAATGTCTCTTCACTAATATAGGCTCCTTGGGATTTCCTTATGAAAGTACTCATAATAAAGTTCAATCTTGATAATAATATCTTAGAAATGAACTTATAAAGGGTGTTATAACATGTAATTGGTCTGAAGTTCTTAAAAGAACTAAAAGTAAGGATTTTGGAAACCAAGAAAATGTGTGTAACTGATTTCCTTATATAACAATCTAGTATTAAAGAATTCTAAAATGGACTTAGTCACTTTAACTTTAGTCTATTACTTACATTCCTTAAAGAAGAACGTATTGAGCTCATCAGCGCCTAAGGCTTTCTTAGGATTGAAAGATTTTATACCATTTTCCACATCAACTTTAGTTACTAGTTTGTTAAGATGAATAGCTTGGTTTTTAGAAATAACTTTAGGAGTGAAAGAGTTTAGCTTAGTGACTATAGCATGGTAGAATGAATTAGATCCCAAAGAACCTTTGACATGATTTAAAACTTGTTTCTTAATATCCTCTTAAACCTAGATCATTGTTCTATTATCTAGTATTATACTAATGATTTTATTGGCATTCCTCTTTGCTAGAATAGTTCTATAAAAAAAATCTTAATTTATATCACCTTCTGATAACCATTATATCCTCGACTTTTCTCTTATAAAGGAGTGGTGAGAATAAAATGTTGTGATATATTTATCCTGGGTAGCTTTTTCATCTCCTTTGATGCTTAAATTCAAAAGATAATTTTGAATATTATTTTGTACTTTAGAAAAGGTTCTCTTACCTACTTTCATATCTAAATTATCTACACTAATAAAGTCTCCATACAAAGCTTTAAGATTCTTCTTAACTTGCCTTAACTTTTTAATGTACTTATATTATTCATATCCATCCACTAACAAGTTAATTTCCATTAGAACTACTTTTTGAAATCCCTAATGCTTCACCAAGAAATTGAAGAATCTGAAGGGAGTTACTTAAGTATAAAGAACTATTAGACTATAGGTCTCTACATAAGTATGATTTAAAGTTAAAGGAGAACTATAAATGGTCTTGTTACCTTGGAATTTAACTAACCACCTCTGATTTATAAGTTCCCATTCAAGTTTCCTTCTAAAGAACCATTTCCCTTGTTTCTTATTACACCAAGTGAAGAGGTTTCCTTCATAGTTAAGATTTATGAGTTCAAGTTGCCTCATACAAGATTTGAAATTATTATAGAAATCATTAGAGCCCAATTTGTCTTTAGACTTTGAGTTGAATAAAGTGCAATTAAAATCACCTATGATTAGCCAAAGAGAGTTCATACTTGAAGAAATGTTCATCAAATATTTCCACTTGGAGATTCTTTGAAATGAGTTATTGACTACATATACAAAACTAAAGTAGACCTCTCTTCTAATGGCTTTCAAAATAGCATAGATGTGAATTACTTAATCGATGACAAGGTTTTAAGTTTATTCATGTTAGCATTGTAAGCTTGAACGATTCTACCATAATGATGAGATCTATGATTAATAGTGATTTTCTAATTATTTTAAAATAACCATAATTTATTTCAATTTTCTTCTTTGATTTTTGTTTCTAGTAACCTAAAAATGAAAGGTTTTAATGATTTAAGGTAGCCTTGTACTATGAGCTCTATGATTAATAATGATTTTCTAATTAGTTTAAAATAACTATAATTTATTAAAATTTTCTTCTTTGATTTTTGTTTCTAGTAATCTAAAAATGAAATGATTTAATGATTTAAGGTAGTCTTGTACTATATAGTACTTAATAGGCTGTTGAGACCCCTAATATTCTAAGTTATGATTCCCACTAATGAAGTTTGGAGGGAGAATTACCTCTCTTAACTTTCTTGCCCTTTCAAACTTCATCGATAAATATATGAATTTGGATCCTTCACAAGTGACTATTACCTCATTAGCTTCTTGTGGAGGATGCTCATCGATAGCATTGGGGTAAGCTCCTACTTCCTTTATAAAGAGAGGCTCCTCTATAGTCATCACCTCTTTCTCATCTAGTCTCTAGTATTCAAAGAGGAAAAGTGGTGAATATAAAATTATTCATTTAAAAAAGTCTCGTCCAATTCTTATCGTCAAATTATGATTAGATTTTAGATCTAATAAGCATCACTCTTGTGCATAGTTTGAAGCAAATTCTTAATTTAAGACAACATTGTTATTGTTTCTTTTTTATAGCTTGATTTTACTTAATAATTCATCGCTGTCTCCCTTACTAGAGATCCTACTTGTAGAATTCTAAATAGTTTCATCTCTATTTTTAGGTTCTCCATTAGTAAATGACTAAGATTTAACCTTTACCAAGTTGTTTTAGAGAGTCTGGAAGTTTCTTGTTTATATTGATCTTAATGCATATCCTCATGAAACCTATACTTTCTAGAGTAGTTGTATTACCACCCACACACAATAGTTTTTCAATTGAGTTAGCCAAGTAGCTCAATCTTGTCGTGCTTCAACATTCTAGATGTATAGTATTAAAATATGTTTAGATAGGAACTAAGTGAAGCTTGGTATTGTCTAATTATATTCTTGCTTTCCATACATAAAGTGATTTTGGCTTACCAAGAGATAACTAGGGACTTTATACAAGGACCTTTAAATGCATTTTCCTTAGATGATAAGGAGAACAAAAAGTGGTCTTTTTGGTTAATTAGAACTCTTTCAAGACTAATTGCACTAGTTAGCCTTATCTTAAGATTTTAGAGAAAGGAATGATTGTCTTTTGTTAACAATGTAACCAAAAATGGTACTCAATCACTTGGAAGCACTTACTTGTAGTAGTTCCAAAGGGGACCTAAATGCTTAATAGAGGCCTAGGGGATGAAAAATGGTTTGATAATTAGAGTACCAATTGTAGGAAAATCCCAGTATGAGCATCACATGCCCACGGTGCGGAAAAAAAAACTTTTTGTTCCGGGACCTTCCCGAAAGTCAGAATCCATGTGTCTATATAACAAACTCAAACCAAAACGACCAAAGAAGACCGTCTCTAACGGTATCCACGCAGAGATCG
>JANSVB020000168.1:430758-447515 GCA_025504935.2 Erythroxylum haughtii | reverse complement strand
ATCAAAACCCACTTATAAATCCAAAGAATTTCACATTTTTCTTACCTTAAAGAGAGACCCACGAAATTTCTCTCTCTTCTTGGCTTTGATGGACACTTAATCCTTTCCTTCTCCTTTCCTTCTTAAGCACTCTACAACTCTTCTCTAAGCAAGAAAATCATAAAGACCTAACCTCTTTCTTCTTCTTCTTCTTCTTCTTCTTCTTCTTCTTCTTCTTCTTCTTCTTCTTCTCTACCTATCCGAAACTCTTACTCTCTCCTTTCTCTTGTTATTTTCGTGCCTTCTTCTAATTGCCTTGGGAAGTTACTTCTAGAACTATAATAACCTAAGCCTTATTCCCAAAACTACGTAGTTTTAGCAATCCTTTCATAAAACTTAAAAATTTTCTTATGCTACATCTTCACCCACGCAACTCATCACTTGCTTCAATTACTTTCATTTAAATGACTACTTAAAGACCAAAGAGTCCCTCCTTCAAAGCCTTAAACTCTAAGAACATAAATAAACTTCCCATATTACCCTCAAGCCATTTTATTCCCTTCAATTTCTAACAACAATTCAATTCTAATTTAAACTAATCCCACATTTAACTTCCATCCCTCTAACCACTATAAACCTCAATTTATTCCAACAAAAAGGAATTTTCAAATTAAACCTCAAAAATAAATTTAGAACATGCTTAACGCGAATCGGGGCCCAACATTTTACATGCCATTTTATATTATTTACATAACACGTTTGGGTTAAATTATTGCATTTTCTTATTAATTATTCAAGTTTTTAATTTTATATTTTATTTCTGAAATGTTAAATTGTACTAAATATTTTCTTGTAATCTTTGTGGACTTAAAGAAAGGAATCTAAAAGAAAATATGGCCCAAAATGAAGTTCAGCCTATGATCTAGCGCACCAAAACAAGCAAATAACCCAACAAAAAGGAAGCCCATTAGAAGCAAAAAGAAGCATCCAGAATAGCCCAAAATGTAACAGACAAAGGAAGCAAAATGTAGCCTCCAAGACATGAGCAAAATGCAATAGTAGAGAAGAAAACTTAGCAAATAAAACGCAGTAGAAGAGAGAAAACGGAGCAGCCAAAATGTAGAAACCAGATAAGCAAAACGCAACACACCAACAACCAAAGTAAAACACAACAATTAGAGGAGGAAAATAACAGCAACAGAACAAGCAATGTCGGGTGGGAGGAGGAGTTGCACCCACTTGACAAAACGCAACACACCAACAACCAAAGTAAAACACAACAACTAGAGGAGGAAAATAACATCAACAGAACAAGCAATGTCGGGTGGGAGGAGGAGTTGCACCCACTTGACATTATCTCCATCAACTCTCTTTAAAATGGAAGGGATAAGTAGAAGCCTATCGTAGATCCAACAACGTTCATGTATAAGAGACATTTTTTAGACTACAAAACGGTGGAGCTATGGAGGAGAAAGTTGCAAGCAGTCATACAAGGTTGAGAGGTTCAAGAGGTTTTGTCATCCTTTCAATGTGGGATAAAGCTAGGAGATGTTGCAAGGAGTATTTAGGAGTGAAAGGGGACCAAATCCCATATATTTTGAGCTTGTTTAAAGTTGGTGGAGGAATTTTCCAGATCTTTAATGAGTTGGTCTGAGGTTTGAAAGTGGAGCATGTTAATGAGTTTTTCTAGACCCTCATTCTCCTTATTTTTGATTTTCCTTGCTTTAATTATGATTAATTGTTGAATTCTAGTTTAGATATGTTGTTTTGAGTATTTAGGATATCATTTATCTTGTTTAATTAAATATACTAAACCATGATTTATAATGGGTAGATTTGTTTAGATTTAATTATTTCATTATATTTTTTAAATTTTATGTTGCATATCTTTTATGATGAAAGCCATAATCCTTTGTTTAGAGGTTAAAGACTTGTTAATTATTATAAGATTTTGTAGTTAGAAACATGTTGCATCACCAAACATTTGACAAATCAAGATAATTAATTACGAGGCACTTGCCAAATTAGTGTATAAATAAGGTGAAGCATTCTTTAAAAAGATTATGTAATTAAATTTATGTCTATAATTATGTTAAAATTTACCAAGGACATAACCTTCAATAGAAAACTTTAGTGTATTAAGATACATGCAAAAGATCTCATATATAGAAATCTTTCTCTTTCTTATAAGTCTTTTAATCATTTTCGTTTTTGTCTTTTGTCTTGCATTTAGCTTAAATATTTACTATGTAGTATTTTTCTTTTAGTTATTTAGCCTAAATATTTTCTTACTTGACCTAAATATTTCCTTGTAGACTTGTTTGATTTTTTTTACCTTCTTTTATATGTATCGTGTTATTTATTTTATTACTTTTTTATATTTTATTATCCATGTTTTTTATATTTTATTGTTACTTTTTATTATTTTTAATTATTATTACTTAATTATTTCATTATGTACATATTATACATGTGTGTGTGTGTATGCGTGTGTGTGTGTGTATATATATATGAGCCTATCCGAAACAACTTCTCTACAAATTAGACGTAAGATTTTATATTACTAAATCTCTCTAAATTTTACATATCAATGAAATTTTTACTGAATTGTTATTGTAAGTATTATTGTTATGACTGTTATTCTTGTTATTGTACTATTGAAATTAAAAAGGTTCAAAAAGAATGGGCTCTAACTAGATCCGTGAGCTTGGATGGTTCCTCTGAATTCATTTCCTTTGCCATTTCACCAAATCACGATTGACTTGCCCTAATTTAACAGAGGAGGCCCTTTGTCCTCTTAGCCCAACTCTTCTTCTTCATTTTCTTCTTCTCTCTGACTCTCAATCCCTCTCTCTCTCTCTCTCTCTCTCTCTCTCCCTCCCTCCCCTCCACATCCCAGAATCTCTCCAGGGTCAAGGCTCTCTCTTTACATTAGCATAACATAAACCAAACCCGTAAAGCCAAAATGGACAATAAACCTAGAAAGCGCGGTCGCAAACCCAAAAATTCTCCGTCCCCTGAAACCATGGACTTCCAGTTCACCTCAAACGTCCCTCCAAACGACACCGTTCCTGTCCCTTCCACCACTACAACCTCCTCCGAAATTCCGGCCACCTCCACCAGCCCTCCTCCTTCGCGCCGGGGACGAGGAAGACCCCGGAAAGTTGGGAAGCAAACGGAAACTTTGGAGCAACCCAAGTCGCCCGAACGGCGATTAACTCGACACAGCGAGCAAAACGGCGACTTTTGCGCACCCAGTAGCGAGATACGACTGAATAACATGATGGGGATTGCCGTGGCGGCGGCGGCGGCAGAGTGGGAAAGCGCGGTGAAGGTGGTTCCAGCTATGGATGCGGTGGTGAAAGTGTTCTGTGTGCATACTGACCCAAACTTCTCGCTTCCATGGCAGAGAAAGAGGCAATATAGTTCGAGTAGTAGTGGCTTTATTGTTGGGCGACGAAGGGTGTTAACTAATGCACATTCGGTGGAGCATCACACCCAAGTGAAATTAAAGAAAAGAGGTTCTGACACCAAGTATTTGGCGACTGTTTTGGCTATTGGGACAGAGTGTGACATTGGTGAGTAAAGTTTTAATTTTTCATATGTGCATAGGCTGATTTTTATTAGTTTATGCTTTCATCAAACTTTCAGTTGTTGTAAAGAGAGGGGTAGTTTGGGTGTCTTTTAGGGGAGATAATTAATGTCAAGATTTAAAGAATTGTAATTCCTCAACGTTGGAACAGTACGGTTTTCATTGAGTTGCCTAATGGAGGAAGGCTAATTAAAATCCTAAACTAAGCTTATATTTCTATGGTTGAGGATGAGGACAACGAAGAGATTGGAGGACAGGTCACACATTTTAATACTTTTTACCATTGTTTTATTTTTTATTTTGGCTTTTCTGGTAGAATGTTAGTATGAGAGGGATTCGTATTATGAGATTGGAAGAAACGTCAATTTATCAGTAGAGTATTTTTATTTGGTATCTAGTTCTGGTTGGTATTTCCTGCAATAATAATTAAATTTATCAGGCAAGACACTTTTGTTCAATACTACTTCTCCACCGCTCAGGAGCTTCACTTTTCCTTTCCTTTTTTTTTTTTTTTGATTGATAATGTTTAAGATAATTAAGCCAATGATTGTCAAAATATGTATGTTTGAATGTCTTATAAGTTTATGGTAATGCTTACTACTCTTTTTCTTACGGTGCAACTGAACTGTCAAAGTTCAAAAGCTTTGAGTATTTGTTCATGTCAACTTTTGCTCTCTTTTCTTGATGTTTCAGCATTATTGACTGTTAGCGATGATGAGTTTTGGGAGGGAGTCACACCAGTTGACTTTGGAGACTTGCCTGCACTTCAAGATGCTGTCACTGTTGTTGGTTACCCAATTGGGGGCGACACAATCTCTGTAACAAGTGGTGTTGTCTCCCGAATTGAGATACTTTCTTACATCCATGGGTCAACTGAGCTCTTAGGATTGCAGGTCAGAAAGACTGGAGTCCTGCCTACTATATATAGTGTTTCCATTTAGTGTCGACTGCTAATGGATCCATTTTATATGTTTTCATTAAAATTCTATTTCAGATAGATGCTGCTATAAATTCTGGAAATTCTGGGGGACCCGCCTTTAATGACAAGGGGAAATGTGTTGGTATTGCATTTCAGTCTCTGAAACATGAAGATGTGGAAAATATTGGCTATGTTATTCCAACGCCAGTCATAATGCACTTTATTCATGATTATGAGAAGAATGGGGCTTATACAGGTACCCAACTGTTGAAAATGATATAGAAACTGTTTTTTACAACTTACTAGTCATATATATGCTTACAATGCTCAGCTTGTGACTGCTCTGCTTTTCTTACCATAAAGTTGTTGCTTTTAATAGGTTTCCCAGTTCTTGGGGTGGAGTGGCAGAAGATTGAAAATCCTGATCTCCGATTGTCAATAGGGATGGGAACTAATCAGAAAGGTGTCCGCATTAGAAGAATTGAGCCAACAGCTCCAGAATCACAAGTTCTTAACCCTTCTGATGTCATTTTAAGTTTTGATGGAATTAATATTGCTAATGATGGGACGAGTAAGTTTTTGTTATCTGCTTATCTCAGGTTTTAATTTAAATATTTGCATTAATTTGGAGCTTAATTTTGCAATGCGAGTAATAAGTAATCTTACATGGAATTTTGCAATGTGAGTAATAAGTAATCTTACATGGTTATTCAGTCATGTAAGACCTTGATAAAAGTTTATGACGTAGTCAAAATACCTGAGTGGATGGTCCGAAAAGAATATTGAGCAGAGTTGCTTTAAATACTGCTTGTACCTTTCTTTGTTGGATTTATCTAGCTCCTGTCCCCAACATCCAAGGAATCTAATGGGGTAAGGCTTTCTCCGGTGCTGCATATTGTGCATAGTGTTAAGTCATTTTAGTTTCTCAAATTCTTCTGCTGACCTAAATGGTATTGTGTTCTGGTAAATCTTATCAGAATCAATAGCTGAGGGTGGTCACGGGACTCTGTTCAAACTAGCTTTATAAATCTAAATGTTTCTTAGTTTGTGCTAAATGTTGAAACTTTCTTTGGTGTTATCATTACTGACTTATCTTTTATATTACCTTACATTAACCTTTTATTTCTCTTTTTCTTTGGATTAACTTTCAGTTCCATTCAGGCATGGAGAGCGGATAAGTTTCAGTTACCTTGTTTCTCAGAAATACACTGGGGACAAGGCTCTGGTAAAAGTTCTCCGCAATTCAAAGATATTGGAATTCAGCATTAAACTTGCAACTCACAAAAGACTTATACCAGCTCACAACAGCGGCAGACCTCCTTCTTATTACATTGTTGCTGGATTTGTTTTTACTGCAGTATCTGTTCCTTATCTGCGATCGGAGGTGTGTAATTGAGTTTGACTTCCAGTGTGCCTGTCTCTGGCATATTGGATTTAGAAATTTATTTTCTCTGTTCGCTATTCTATTGCTTGTCACTGCTTTATCTCAGCAGTCCAGACTCTTCAATTTATAATTCCGAAGATATTTGTATTACACTGTATACATTTTTGCCTTAGAAAAAGGCTTTGGAATTTCACTAATTTCTTGGTAATTGCCCTTTGCTGCAGTATGGAAAGGATTATGAATTTGATGCTCCAGTTAAGTTGTTGGATAAACATCTGCATGCAATGGCTCAGTCTATAGATGAACAGGTTGTTGTTATTTCACAGGTATGTCTGAGTCGTGTTTCAACCAGCTTTATTCTATGCTTTTTCCATGGTATCTTGGAGCTCACTGCTTTAGGATAAGTACATGCCAATCATATGCACTGCTGGACATGGCTTTTAATTCACTATTTTTGATAGAGCGAAAAAAATTCGCTGCATAAAGTATGTTTATGAAATTTGTGCTAGGTGCTTGTGGCTGACATTAATATTGGGTATGAGGAGATTGTCAACACTCAGGTATTTGGCTTGATGTAGCTGGTTATATTAGTTAATGTAGCTTCTGTTTTTACGTTCACGAATTAAAATCTTTGTTGTACCTGCAATAAAGGTTCTCTCTTTCAATGGCAAACCTGTGAAGAATCTTAAGAACTTGGCAGAGATGGTGGAAATCTGTGATGATGAGTTTTTAAAGTTTGACCTTGAATACCAGCAGGTTCTCTCTATAAATTTGTGTGTGGGGCACCTCAATGCATACATACTGTATACTTCACACATAGGAAGCGTTCACTGATTTTGGAATTCATTGTGCAGATTGTGGTTCTACAGAACAAAACTGCCAAAGCGGCAACATTAGATATTCTTGCAACACATTGTATACCTTCTGCTATGTCTGATGATCTCAGGACTTGAGAGAAAATTTAGACCACAGAACAAAGGATTACGAATTGGTTGAAGAATGCAGCCAATGCAACAAGGATCATGTTCATCTTCGATGGTCAAGTTTGCTCATCTTGTTTGGGAGTTCATCGTTATACAACAGAACTTAGTTTTTCTGAGAGTAGCAGCCCTTGGAGTTAAAAAATGGTATGTAGTTCCTTAGTATGGAAGAAAGGTACATAGGATCTGTACGTACATCTGTTTAAAAGTTAGGTAAAAAGTTCAGAGGGCCATCTATCGGTACTCTTTCCGATTTATTTTATATCAGGATGAAAGCAGGGAGGATTTTGATAGTAGTCTCCCAAATGTTGAAGGATTTTTTTCCTTTTGGGTTGTGGGGACTTTCTGTGGTAGTTGGGACTTGAGCCTTATATGTTATTGTGCGTATTATGATATCTGATTTAGCACTAAGATAATATACTTGTAGACGCCGAATGACCTAAATGGGAAGTTGTTCTATTCGGTTACCACCTTATCAACCGCAAACTAACCAGTCTGGGTTATTTTCCTTTTCTGATCATTACAAGCACTTGAACCCGATTAGGTTAAATGCGTAATGCAGCTCATTGTATGTATTGATCTGAGGATTGTTAATTGGTCTTTTGGGTGGATACCATAGTTTTGCAGGATTCGGCAAAGAAGCATCCTGTGTCTTAAGGTGGTAGAGTGGGGTTTCTGAAGGTAACGGCAATCAAAGTATCAAACTCAACCTATGTCGTTGGCAACTAACATGAGCTTTAACATTTTGTACACTAGTATACTTGCAACCAAGGGAAGGAGTCCTGGTTTTATGGGGACCCCCATATAAGAAAAAACTGGCCCTTGTTCTATTCAAGGAACCTTCTGACCCTTGCCAATAAACTAGACTTCATTTTTGTAGCTTTTCAGCAAAGGAACCTTCTCCGAGGATGGACGATGCTCTGGGATCCCTGAATCACAATCCTGACTGAGCTCTTCTTTGGATTTTCCCCACATTACCGTATAGAATCCAATGGATATTATTGCAGCTCCAATGAGACTGAAAAAAATATACACGTATACATAAGTGGGGTGTCAAAGATGCCATATAAAAGCAAGAGAACGGATTGTAGCTCTTTTCCTCCCTGCTTACTTTTCAAAAGGTGAAGGTGGAAGATTAGTAAAACCATAAACATAAGTTTTTGACAAGAATTTTGGCCATTTTCTGAAGTTCCATACCTGCCAAGGTGGAGAATATCACCGAGGAACATCACACCCATGCCAACGGCGATGGCAATGGACAATGGCTTGAACATTGCCACGAAGAAAGGTCCCTTCAAGTGCAGGGCCCATGTGTGAACAGTATTGTTCAAGCAACACCCAAAGAGCCCCTATAGACACAAAAGGGAACAAAAAAGAGAGTCAAGTACTAGAAACTGTAGATACATGGTACTCTAAGCAAATTCTTCTCCTTTACGGACTTCCATTCGTCTCTCACCGAGCAAAAGATCGAGGCCAATGCTAAATTTGGTCGCACTATCCAAACACTTGAAGTTCCTTCTGTAAGTAGAGCCACAACTGCTGCTATCACGCTCACGGATAAATTGTAGAAGAATACCACTGTTAGCTCTGCTGGGTACTCCTTCATAATTTGCGTCTATATAGTGTTACAGACTGTTCAGTTTTCACTTCAAACACTGCCAAGTTCACAAGTTCACGCTGAAAATGTAAATCCCTGGAATTTTGAGCAACACAATACCTGAACAATGTACCATAGGGGAACTAGTATATACTCTGCTGTGAGGAAAATGCTGCCAAGGACCCAGTTGGGGTTTGAAGAGTGAAGACGGTGATCAAGTAAATCGGATGATGGTGAAGCTATAAACATAGGTGGGCCTTTGTAGAAAGTCACTACAAATGCGCCTGTTATTGACACAATGGTGCCCAAAACTTTGGCCTGGCTACTTGTTCTTCTCAAAGCAACAGTTTCCATCCTTTCCATGGGAATATTCATAGTTAAGTTAGAAGTGGTCCACCAAAAGTATAGATAACTTGTAAGGGCGGAAGGCACTAATGTCTCAATCAATCCACAAATGGAGTAATAGTCATCGTTCATTATCATTCAACTTTTCAAACTAGGCACCAATCATCAGACAATTTCATCTATCCTCCCATGTACAAGTATTCAATTGATTATGTAACTAATTAGATTATGACAAAAAGGAAAGATGCAGCTTCTATTTGATTGCTCTCACATCCGCAGACAACCTCCATTCAAACATATGGATTTTCAACTTGGAATCAAAGCTCAACTTCATTCGATAGAGGGGCCGATTAGTAACGTTTAAGATGGCTATCGCTAAACAAACTGAAAGCACAAATACTAACTGAAAACAGAGACAGCAGAATAAAGGTGTCAGATTGGCTAGCAGAAGTAGACAGCTGCTCTACAAAAAAAAAAAAAGCACCTTTGATCAACTTTGACAAAAAGGGAAAAACACCTGACGTCACTTCACAGAGGAAAACAGGATGAAAGTTTAAGCCAATGAACTTAGCAGAAGCAAACAGGGAAATTAATGGAATATGGCACTACCTGAAAATGATAGCAAGTATGAACGTAAAAGCTGGTGTCAGGTTGCTGATCGCCGAAGCTAGCGTGGGTGAACTATAATTAATCCCTGTGTATCCCATGATTTGAGACGAACTCCTGCTCCACAACCCAAAAAATTATAATTGATAAGCCTTTCCTTTTCACTTGCAACCCTCATTGAAGGGCAAATTACTTAATCATCTCACAAAACCCACTACTTTTTAGGCTTCAAAAATCTACACACACAGTCGGTTTAAGTAATATTTACCCTATAAGCCCAAGAAGAGCAATTTTATACAGTACAGAGAAGCTCAGTCGAGGAAGCACTCTTGATCTGCGTAAGAATCGAAGCACATGTATTTAGTTCATAACATTAATCTTGTTTTCTCCAAAAACCCATCAAGCGGGTGAGATGAAAGAGGAGAGATAGGGACCTGTAGGAGATGAATGGAGCGGGAAGAAGAACAAGAGCAGCAATAGCATAAGCATATACAACAAAAACATGGTAGCTCATGCCCTTCATAGTTGCTGCCTTGAAAAGTGTGTTTAAGCCCACATTGACACACTCCATTGTCACCAACACTGCAAATGGCAACACATCTCTGTAACAGTACCTCTCTGGCATGGTTATGCACCTGTCTCTATCTCTCTCTCTCTCTCCACCACAGAACACTAAAGCACAAAACAGGGGAAGAAAGAGAGACTGTCTTGTGTAAAACAGAGAGGATGAATGCACAGAGGGAAGGTGATGCTTTTTCTTTCCAAGAAACAAGTGTTGACAAGTTATCGTAGTGGCGCAATTATTTAACAAGGCTTGCATTTTATTATTATTGTGGTCACAAACATACAACTATTAGCTGTGGGTAAGAAGCAATGGTTATAGTGTGAAAGGCATCTTTCACTAAGTTGATTATTGCACGCTTTTGTTTCTATATCCTTCACCTGCAATTACCATTTCATTGGTCAATTATTTACCTTCAAAACTGAGACTAAGTCGATTCATACCAGCAACCTCTTCATTACAAGACAATTGGATTGGGGGATTTAATGTTTTTTTGAGTTGAACTGGAAGGGGGGAAGAAAAAAAGGAAAAGGGCATTAGGTTTGATTACCCTTTTACAATGTTTAAAAATATTATACTAAGATGGATTAATTACTACATAAGTGGGATTGATTCGTGTGCTTGGCACACGTTTCGCTCATCCATGGCCATGGCAAGGATGGACACAAGTGGTCCACATCACTCTATAATCTATACTAGCCTTCATCAGTCAGAATTCAGAAACCAAATTCTTTATTTGGACTTCGATATCTTGTGCATTATTGGACTAAAGAATCGACGCCGAATTATTATTAACAGTTCAAGCGCAAGTTGAATACGGAATCATTGCCTTTTCAGTCATAATGCTCACTCCTTCTCTGAAGTGGCGTTTTCAGTTGCACCAAGCCAGTTCAATAACTCATGCCAATTTGGTCAAATGTCCCACCCAATTCACCCACCATTTCAGGTTTCTAATTTGGAACGGTCTGTCCCAAAGCTCGATTCCCAGTTCTGGACAATGGAGATCAACACCCAAAAGGGTTAATTGTATTCGACTTTTATGTCATTAAGTCTTTATTGTTAAGGAAGAGAAAACAAAGGCAACGTTGGCATTCCTTTAAGGTGCACAACAAAAAGCAGCGCAGTCCTTAAAGAGGAGAGGAAAACAGAGAATTGCAACTTGAAATACAGAGTATGGGAGGCTTTATCACTACCATTGGAATCAAAATCCTCCACTTGAAGCAAAGAACAACTCTTATCTTCTATTTATGGTTTGATCGATTAATATTATGAATTATGTATGTTTCCATTAACTAAACCCCAAAACTAAAGCTACGGTGGATATTGAGTTCAAAACTATGTGATTTTAATTTATGCTTACGTAATAAACGATTTCTTTATTTAGAATTATATTTTTATTGTTCCTAATGTTTGTTGAAATTGGCTACTTTTCAATTAATTATTTGATTAATTATCATTCAAAATAATTAACAGGTTTAAAAAAGTATACGTTGTGATTAATTATCAAATTTAAAGCTAATTACAAATAGTTTGCTCGTAATTAGAGATGGCAATAGGTCGACCTATAGGCTAACCCCATCAATTTATTTAAATTAAAAGTTTAAAATGTCTTTTTTAATTTAGTCCAAGCCTACTCGAAGCTTAACTATTTTCTCATTTTGTTTAGAATAATTGATCCTCAAGTAGGTTAGGCTTAGGCTAGCCCATGAGTCAGCCCATTAAAAACATATGAATCTGGACCATGATCAGTCTATTGTTCTATAATCACAGTCTACTAAATTTGAACTTTTAATAAAGCATTATACATTCCTTTTTTATGATTGTTGCAACCATTACCATTGGGTATCAATTGTAATATAAAAATAAAAGGGTCAGTCATCCAATATGTTAATTGCATCTTTGCATTACTGGTCAATTGAAATCACATGTATTATTATTATTATCATTGATTGATTCAAAATATTATTTACTTATTTAAGATTGATTTAGTTTTCTTATTTAATTACATTTATTATTTATATATTGATTAATTATAAACTTGAATACTGGCTATTTAAGGAAAGTTAAAGTTTTGGTATTTATTTAAAAAAAAGAAATCTCTTTGATTTTATTGTTTAAAAAAGAAAAGGAACAAAAAATAGGTTATTAAAAGGATACTATTTGAATCAAGTGAGTTTTAGATTAATTTAAGTTGAAACTTGTGTGCTTAAATTTATATAATTTCCTTCAATTTGTTTAACCTATAAACTTCTTTTTCCATTCCTTTACCTAATATACGTTACAACCCTTATTAAGTCATTTTGATTTATGCATTAAATTTATTTTTTTCAGTGGTGGAGATATAATTTATGATCAAACTTATGTAAATAACTTGCTATGCTTTAATTTAAGAGCTTAATGAACCTTAAACATTTTGAAGGTATAGAGTAAAATATGTCAAGTCTTGTTTCATTTGATTTTGATGGAATTGATGAGATGTTTTATTTTCATTCTAAAAATGTGTCCTATGAATGTTTGTTTTTTCAATTGTTATATTATCTTAAACATTTAATGTGTATTATCATTTAGGATATTTTTGGGTAATATGAAAGAAGATAAGAGGCTATTAGCAAGATGATTGATGTATTAAATTGATATATACTTGAGGACAAGCATGAGTCGGTGCGGGGGAATTTAACAAGATGTTTGGTTATGTTAATTGGACTTATTTCTTTTGTTTTGGATTAATTTTGGTGTTGTAATGGTGAAATTAATATTTATTCTATTTTAGGAAATAAAAAGTAGAAATTACATCAAATTAGATCGTTATTTGTAACAATTACAATTTTTGGACAAGTTGATAGATTGTTCAATGGATAAGACGAGATCATGCCTAATGCTAGATTCCAATTCAATTAGAAGACTTATTCTTATCCCTATTATGTAGGGATTTGAAGTTGTTTAGAAAACAATCTCTTTTAGTTTTTGGGTATGAAAAAGTAGAGAAGAACGTACACATACATTTCTTCATATCATTCTCTTTCGTTATCTTTGTATTTTATTTTCATCTTTCATACATAAGGGGCCAAATTCAAATATTATGATTTGTGAGATATTATTCTAAACTTAGATTTTATTTTAATTCAAGTATTTCTTTTCTTGCTCTTTTATTTCATGAGTCATCAATATTGATTGATCTGACAAATTAATATAATATCTATAACTATTTATAAATTCAATTATCCATAATTGTCATGAATGATTGATGCAAGCAACAAATATGTTATTTATGATTTTGTATATTTAATTTATGATAAATAAGAAAACTGAATTGAATAGTTGTAGGCAGGGGCGGATCTACAATGGGGGCAAGTGGGGGCTCCAACAAATCCTTTATAAAAAAAATTATTATTTTAAATTTTGCCCCCATAAAAAAAGTAAAATTTTACTCCTATTAAAATTTTGCCCCCATTAAAAATAAAAATTTTTCCTTAATAAAATTTTGCCCCAACTCAAAAAAAATTCTGGATCCGCCCTTGGTTGTAGGTATCTCAATCATTTAATTTATGGTTTTTTCTTTTCCATTAAGCATATTGCTATCATTAAACTGATATGGAATGTTATCACACTCAATCAATTTATGATAAGTTTTGAATTGAATGCTAAATTTGAATCAATTAATTTAAGAAATTTTGAGATTTATTATGGCTATCCTAATAGGTTTTTGACTAACTATTGAATTATGAAAATTATTATTTTTAGACCAATGATCATTGTTACAATTGGATGAAATATTTTCGTTGAATTGGGAGTTAATTAAAACTGAATTTCTCATATTCAGTTAATTTATATTGATTTTTTGTTAATTTTAATTTATTAGTTAATTAATTATAAATTTCCACCCTATTTTGTCAATTGAAATTAATAAATTAATTTTTAGTTCTACAATTATTACAAAATTTTAGTTAATCGAAATTAATTTTAATGGTTTCAACAATTCAATCACCTACCATGCACAACCTATACGAGAAGATTATAGTAATCTCAGCAAGGTACATCTTTATAACTTCAGCCTGTAAAATGTGTGCAAGTTCGTTTCACCTCCTTCCAAGTATGTGATTCCACAATTTCTTCAAATAGAGATGGCTAAATAGCTAGTACCTGAATGATATACCAGCTTGACAAAAGAAGTTTGTCTATAGCAAGTAAGAAGCCATTAAAAATCCAATTTGATTCGGGCGAGCTTGTTGGAGATATGATTCAAAAACTATTACAGGAAATTTGTTGGAGAAAAATACTACAACAAACTCTCAAATAAATTAATTAGTTAGTTAGTAAATAAGAGATTTTTATTATTTTTAGTTAGCAAGAATATATGTGAATAACATAACTTTCTAGATTTAGTTAGTTATTTGTTAGCCTATAAATTAGCATCCTAACATGTATTGATAGTGCATTGGAGTAAAAGAGCATCTATCCTTTGTGCGAAATTCTTGTTTCTTTTTTTTGCAGTAATAATTTCTTTTAAAATTAATATTTGGTATCAGAGCTCATGATGATCTTAAGCAGCCTATGAGTGTTCGAGAGACAACAACAACATAGTGTCCAACAATACATCAACTCTTTAATCTCTAATTTTTAATAGCAAGAGTTATAAAGTTTGGGCAATCAAAATGAAAACTCACTTTAGAAGTATTGACTTATGGCAGTGAGTCAAAGGTAAAAGGCAAATATCACCTCTAGAAAATAACCCAACACTCAATCAAATTAGGGCTCATAAAGATGAAAAAGCCAAAGCTCCAAGAGCCTTTTCTCAAATTCACAATGTTGTCTTTTAATCAATTTTTCTAAAAATTATCGGCTGTGAAATTGTTAAGGAAGCTTTGGACACATTGAAAGAACTCTATCATAGAAATAATAGAACAAGGTGGATGCAAGCGTTAAATATCAAAAGAGAAGTTGAGATTCTAAGGATGGAAGAAAAGGAGACTCTTTATAAGAGTTTTTTAACAGGCTAATAATGATGGTGGTAAATAAAATTAAATTGACTGAGAAGTTCAATCTCAATGTGGTATCATCTTGCAAGCTTGCTTGAAAGATTTGAGGTAAAAATTTCATCTCTAGAAGATTCAAGAGATATCAATCAAAATACCTTACCTGAATTAATCAATGCCATGCATGCTCAGGAGCAAAGAAAAATGCTGAAGAAAAAAGTAACTCAATAAGTAGTTGAGGAGACTTATCTAGCAAAGGCCTCAATGTCAAAAGGAAAAGTTCAATCTCAATGTGGTATTTGAAAGAAGCTTGGTCATCATGAAGACAATTGTTGGCACAAGAGAACGCTTCAGTGTTTTAAGTGCAAGAAGTTCAGGTATATACAAAGGAATTGCAAAAATAAGACTAAAGAAAGTATCAATTTGGTGCATATTGCTGAAGAAGAAGAAAATTTGTTTTAATATTGGTGAAAAGTTCATCAAGAAGAAGCTTTTTAAAGAGAAGTGCTCCAACCATTGAAGGGTGATGGGAAGCACATCATTAAGCATAAGAAGTAAGTGATTTTGAATCATAGGAGAGTATTGGAGATATGATTCAAAAAAATGTTGCAGGAGATATGATTTCAAATTTGTTGAAGAAAAATACTACAACAAACTCTCAAATGAGTTGATTAGTTAACTAGTTAATTAGATATTTTTAGTGTTTTTAGTTAACTAAAATATTTGTTAGTAGCATAACTATATGGATTTAGTTAGTTATTTGTTAGCCTATAAATTAGCATCCTAACATGTATTGATAGTGCATTGGAGTAAAAAAGTATTTATCATCTACTTCTTTAAAAATATACAGAATTCTTATTTCTTTCGTTTTGTTTTTTGCAATAGTAATTTCTTTTAAAACCAAAAGAATTGAGAGGCAACTGAAGCCAAAAGGATGATTTTGGAATTGCAATGGATAGAACTTCATGGCCCTTGTGAAGAACCGCGACTAAGGCACCTAATATTGACAGTAAAGTTTCAATGACATTGGCCTTGAGTACTAAAACTTCTTATCCCTAGCATCTCAATCCTTATTGAGATCATTACACAAAAAAACAAAAGAGTTTGAAATTTGTGTCATTGTAGGGCTACTAGAAGCTTTATACATAAACATATTGGATTATGTCGAGCACGATTGTGTTTGTTAGCCTAAATTTCATCAATTAAGTCCCTGTTAGACAGTTAGTTGATTGCATTAGCTGTTAGCTGATAGCTGATTACATCAGCTTATTACATTAGCTGTTTATCATTTAATGTTTGGTAAAATTAGTTGTTGAGTATTGATTGTTTAAGTGTAAAATGACATATAAGGACATGATTTAAAAAAATAAGGTTATGATTAAATTTAAAAAATTAAATTAACTTTTAAAACATTCCTAATAAAATTAACCTGAAAAATAATTTTTAAATAATTAAAAACATTTTTTTAAATTTATTAAAAATTTAAAATTACTTCCAATCATTTAATTGGAATTAATTTTAAAAAAAGCCTAACAAAACCAACACCATTAACATATTGTAGCTTGATTGGACAAATAAAGTTGGAGGTTTTGACGAAAGAGTTACTATTCTCATCTCTCTCGCACACCAGCTTCCCTTCCCATGTAAACCCCTTTCTTTGTGTAACCTCTAGAATTCCATCTCATGGGTATATCTGTTGGATCGCGTACGGTCCGAGTATTCACAATACACTGTGGAAAAGATCATACAACAACATGATGTATAATCGAAAATACCAAGGATGTACGAAAATACCTTATTGCCGTGGATAGGTTGCTTCT
>JANSVB020000168.1:418620-430658 GCA_025504935.2 Erythroxylum haughtii | reverse complement strand
ATCTAGTGATTGTTGAAGAGAAGCGCCTCTACGAACCACCGTGATGAATCGCCTCCTTGTTGAAGATACCCAGACTCGGAGATCTACTGGGACCTTGGAAACATGATCATACGCTAAAGATCTCACCGTCACCGCTGTCATCTCCCGGTCTTCAAGCTCGACTCATAAACTAGCTTTCGGGCCTGCGTTTTCTCATTTTGTTTTCTTATCTAGAACCTTCTGTTTTTTCGTCTGTTGCGTGACTTAGGAACTCACTTTGCATCGTTTGTTTCTTTCTTATTGCTTTTAATAAAATCTGGTCCGATGGTATTAAAATCAAAAAAAAAATGATAAAGAGACAAGAAAACACGTCATATCTAAAGATCCCAACAATCTCGCCATTTCAAGATGCCTAGGGAAGAAGTATTCAAAGTTTGATAAGAAGTTACGGTATAGAATTTGTTCGTTTTGCATTCTAAAAAATCCATTCAGCCACTAAACCTTTATCCAATGATGTAAAAGGCTGTGGCATCACTTTTATTTCAGACTAGGTACTTTCTTCAACGTTTTCGTGTCCATTCGTTTTAAAGTAGTCTTGTTACCTAAATTCACACTAATGGAAATGGGAATTTGAAAACCAATTCGTCCCTTTCAAAAGAGAGGTAAAGACGTGATTTTGATTCGCAAGGTAAATCGAGCTGTAGGAACACTTATTTCTGAACCCAAAAATGCACGTCCTGTACCTAATAAATGGGGTCTCAAGTAAAAATATCCATTCAGATAATTCATGATAGATAAAGCACGCATATTACAAAACCCCTTACGCTAGGACCCTAGTACTATCTTACTTCTCTAATAGCGTTACAGAGAACACATGGAGAAGAAGTTACAGCGACATGATCCACATCTGGGAAATATTGATTCTAATATAACCAAAACAAAGTGCTTTAATCTTTCAACTTTTCCTCCGTTTCCTTTTCAGGAAAGGCATCGCAGATAGACCTCCTATACCGGACACCTGGGGATTGTTATATGCGCCTTTTGTCATAGAATCGCTGAACTTGGGATGATCAGTGTTAGACGCATCTGCACTATCCACATTCTGCTTAATAGTGGAAGCATTCGTTTCCTCTACTTCAGCCACTCGTTTTGTGCCAGAAGTTAATTGATGTACAACATTGTCAAACACAGCATCTTCCGTAAAACAAGAGAAATGAGAAGATTCAGAAGTTTCACGGAAAGCAGGCACGGCAGTATCTTGATGCTCACCCGTCTCCATTTCACGGATGCAGAACCCACCTCCCATTATGTGGTAGTCTTTAGGAGCATCAGCCTCAAAAGAGTAGCTACCTTGGCTAACATCTGGCTTACTAACTTCAGCTTCATGAATGCAAATTCCGGCCCCCCTTTCAAGATACTGGCTAGATGAGGTCTCAAGGGAAGGACCTTTGTCTTTATTCTGTTGCAGGACGTTGAAATCATTGGGAGCTTCTCCAGACACCCCTTGATCCCTAGAGAAACCTTCTTCGCTTTCAGACATTTCATATTCACTCTGATCTTGCAACTCGTTCAAATCATCACTTTCTACATCATTCAATGCATAACAAACATTCTTCCGGGAACGAGTTGACTAGACACAGAACAGCAAAGAAACAGAGATTGATTCTTGTTAATTCCATGAGAAGAAAAGGATAACAGTCATTAATATGTTATATCTATAAAGATAAATTTTCCCAGATATCAAATTGTTACAATGCATAATGTTTGACCACAAATGTTCTAGAAAAAGTTGTCAAATATTTGTCAGAGGCATTTCTGATTCACTGAGGTAGAGAAAGGCAAGGCATCATAATTTCAGTAAAGCAGAATGCCTCCATACATAGATTTGAGTAAGTAACGAGCTGACAACTTGATCCTCAGATTGAGTTGTCAACAACCTAATTATATTGAAACTACTAACGAGACCCAAAAATACCTTGTAAACAATCAAAGTGAATGTCCAGTAGTTTGGATCTAAAATTTAAATAGATTAAGTTGTTTATATTCCAATTAATATTTCTCGTAATAGCATCCTTAAACCATAAAAGAATAAAGGGAAGATGAGACACTAAGCTTACCCTTCGCACTTCAAGTGGTTTTTCTGATTTAGAAACCAGAAATCCCTGCTCAGCATCACCACTGCTAACGTCACTGGACCTATGGTCAGATTCATTATCACTAACACCTCCCTTTCTCTCTGCCTTTCCCCTCCCCCTACCTCTTCTTCGTCTACCTCTTCCAAGAACACGTGATGTTTTATCAGTGCACAGCCTGCTTTCTACCTGTGTTTGTTGTTTTGGACTCCCCACTTCAAATGAAATAGGCTCCCTAGCAGTCCTTTTGTTAGACTTCTTACTAGATATTTTATCAGAATTCTGCTCTTTGTAATTAGGAACACTTTCCTCTGTTAGCTTTGAAAGCATTTCTGACTCAATATCAAAACTTTCGCGGTTTTTCCTTCTGTTAGGAACTTCTTCGAAAGAATATTCCATGAAATCTGAGGACTGGTTTCCTGTGATTCCCTTAACAGCTTTTGTGATTCTTTTACTACGAATTTTTGCGAATCTTTCATTGAATGTGTAAAATGCTTCAAGGCGCAGTTGAATCTTCATCAGGGAAGCCATTGGCCAAAGTCATATTCAAAAGAAAACAAAAAACAAAAAAGTCAGCCAACTCATAACTAATAGGTGGGATTTTAACTACAATAACAAGGCAGATGAGGTAATAAATCAGATAGACAAGAACTAAGCATTTGAGCGTGCTGGTCAAAAAGTTGCTTGAGTCTCATTGCATAGCCATGAATACACACGAACAGTTACATAAATACATACATATATATATATATATACACACATATATAAAGAGAGAGAGAGTGTGAGAGACTCAAACCTCACGCTTTTCATACTCCTTCAGAACAGGCACCAGCAACTCATCTGTCTTCTGGATGCTCCACCCAAACTTTTCCCAACACAATCTAGATATAATAATAATCAGCAACACAGGTAAATATATCTTAACTTGTGAGCTATTAATCCACAGTAATGGGTCTCAGAGTGCATAAATTTAGATATGTGGGTGGTGAGCATATTTATTCTGAACATGAGAAGACCTGGTATGCCACTCTCAGTGCGTGTTATCCAGAAAGATGTACCAATGATGCATACAAGCATTACTGTAATGATCTCCAGGTTTACAACTAACAGGCTAGCTGACACAGATACAACCTGTCAATCTGAGAACCATCTAAATCCTAAAAATCAGGGAAAACAAAAGGCGAAACGACTTACCTCCGAAGAAAATGAAGATCTGGCTTTCCCCATGTGAAAGGGTCAGTTGATCTGTCCACTTGTGGACAGCAATACGCTGAAATGACTGTTTCACTTGGAAAAGAAGAAGGAATATGCCAATTTTTGCTAACATTCCTCTGCCAAAAGATGCATTTTAACATCACTCATGAAGACAGGAAAATGCAGATGGGATATGCCATCATAAAGTAAGAGTCAAGCAGAAAAAAGCCAAATGCCAAAGATTGAGCATTTACATGCTTATCCATGAAAATCTGCTTTGTCTGTTGCGCAGCATCTGCAGACTGCTTCATCATATGTGATTGAGGGATGTCGTGACCAGATTGAGTTCCTCCACCATTGTTATTTGCAGAACTCAAATTATTACCAAGAACTTTGGACCCTTTTTTCCTCTCACTTAATGCAGTCTGCGCATCAAGCTTTCCTAGAATGGTTGGATCTGGTGATTCAATCCACTCCCGGAATTTATGGAGACCATCCTCCTCAGGAAATGCGTTTACAACCTCAATTGCATTAACAATGCCAATCCCACTGCACAAATATTCATTCCATTGAAACCACACTTTAGCAATAAACCAGCATAAATGTATACCTTCCCATACATGGGAAAAATTCCCACTTCCCCGTATAAGTTCAACAGTATATAATTTGTTACATGTACTTGTAAAGAACAAAGAAAACAAAAGTAACATGTAAAAATCTAGCATAAACAAGTAAACGGCAATTAGTATACTCTTTAAAAGTTGTTGATTACCTTACACCCTCTGTATAATCACTCCCAAGAAGTAAAGCCATGCGGATTAACTGATCTCTAGTTAGGCCAAGTTCCTTCTCGATATCCTGTGATATAATATAGTTTAGTGTAAAGGAATAAATAGAAAAGGGGAGGGTAAAAATTTGAGAACACTGCAAAATTATGTCACTATAAGCTGACGCATGAGAAACATGACTATAATTTCAATTATGTAATAAGCAATTCTAAATTGGTAAATAAATGCACAAAGTTCAAGGCAGAAACAACCAGATAAGTGACTTCTATAGCTTTTTAAGTGAAATTTCAAAAACTTTATCCAAACATGAAGTCATTTAAGACCGAAGATGAAGAAGTAGAAACTCAATGTTTCTATCCACACCTTCATGAAGTATGTCTCAACATATTTGCGATCATCAAATATATTCTTGTACACACTTTGAGCCCCAAATAGAAATACATCAGAGTCATCAGTCACAACACCATCTACAAGGTTCGCAGATTCCATATAAGCACATTGAGCTTCTGCTTCCATTGGTGCTATAATATATGGTATGCCAAACATCTGCAACAGCTCCTACAGATAGTGAAACAAAGAAAACAATCAGAAAATAAGCTCACCATTTACCAAACAAAAGAAAGAATAACCACTTATAATTATAGGCCATTTATATACTAATTGTAGAGCTTATTCACTCTTGAGATACACTAGCATTCTTATGATTTCCCTGATCATTTAACATCCTACACACAGCAATTGCTTCTCTGTGAAAGATTTATAAAGAAGAGAATGTACACAGAAGAGAATCCAAAGTTAAACATGAGATGTCAGAAAATACTATTTGCTCTGCCAACCATTAGCATACAGTTATTTTTTGTTCCAACTTAACACTGAAAAGGAAAAGGAAAGCATCCTATGGAGAATGTAGTCAAGCCTAACTGGCTTTACAAGTTGCAATGACATAAAATTGGGCAACCATTCGTTTAGAAGTTTTGAGGAATACCTGACATTCTGCAAACATCTCAGTGCTAACAGATTCTGCATTACGTTCCAGTTTTCTCTGTTCATCTTCTAGATTAATATACTCTTGACCTAGATTTAGAATTTCATCCTCCAAACTACCCTTTGTAAGACCAACTGGCATACTTTCACTGCCCATGCGTATGGATTGGTCCATGTAGTTAGCCTTCTCTTTTAGTTCTGCATCAGGATCCTTCCCTCCGGCCAATTCTTCCTCTAAACCGATGTCATTTTCCGAGTCTTTTGTAGATAACGGCCGGACATGAATGGAAGAGTTAGCTTGCTCCACAAAATGGTTAGATGGCACATCTTCAGTAGCAATTTTTTCTTTGTTGACCAACAAAGATGTTCCTGCTTCAGTATTAGGCAAGTCAGAAGGAGCTTTAGAAATAGGATAATGATCCTTGGCACACAACTCACTACTCATAGATAATCCTCCACCTTCAGTAAATGTATATGAAGACTGCTCCATGAAGTAGGTCTCTTTTCCTTCCAAAGCTGCAACTGATTCTCCATTTTTTATTTCTCCAGACAAAGTCCCCTCTTTATTCAAGGCTTGGCTTGAGTGTCCAACATATTCACACGAGTCACTTACCACCATCGTCTCATTAACAGGATTTGGCTCCTCATGCGACCTTAACTGCAGTCCCGACATTTCAGACCCCGTGACCTCTAACTCTGATGTCTTGACTTGGGGAACAATATTAACAAGTGTACTCTTCCCACCACTAATGTCTTCTTCATCAACCAATTCAACAGCATTGTTATCAATCTCTCCAGACCTTTTTAATATCCCATTCCCAGATAGGGTGTCAATGGGTTTCCCACCCCCACCATCTTCAAGACTTCTCCGTATAGCTTCCTGCAAATCAGCCTCTTCTTCCAAATAACCTCTGGAAACTGGTTTCTTTGATTCTTCTGGTGACAAAAAATCATCATGAATATTGCAAAGTCCTTCCTCCCACTCTACTTCACTGTCCTCACTAATGTTACTTTCCTTAAGAATGTTACTTTCCTTAAGAGAAGGCCCAACTCTTAATTCTTCATTATTAGAAAAACCATTTCCATGGCCTTGAACAATCCCTTCCTCCCAATCATTATCAGAAGCAGAATCAGAAGAAACCTTTAAAGGTTTCTCTGCTACTAATTCAGCAAATATGTCATCATCACTTTCAGCACATTTACTATCACCAACTTCAAAACATATTTGGACAGATGACTCATCTTCCAGCATTGATTTTCCACTTCTTTCAGTCCAGTTAGCAGAGCTCATATTGTCATTAGGCGAACTTTTCTCAAGCTGTTTATGTTGAGTAGGGGCCTTACTTCCATCAAATTCAGACTGAGTACTTGGAGTCAAGATTGCATTTGTTTGCTCTTGCTCTATCTCCTTCATCAAATCCAGGTTCCTCTGCAAATCACGGGTCATTCGCATACCCATAGCCCTCACTTTACTGACTCGTGTACGACCTCTTTCGTCCATATATGTCTCAACATCATCATCAAACACCCTTGTAGATTCATCCAGGACTAGTCCTGTAACACTGTTGGACCTAGCCTTAGGTGCATTATTAGCAACAGAATCTGAAGAATGAACCGTTGTCTGTTGTTGCACATTTCCCCTTCTGGCCACTGCGGAAGATGTAAACAACCTAGCATGATTAACAACGTGCTTGTCAACAAAAGGGAATGCTGCCCAGAATCCATATGGAGTTGAAACAACAATCATTGGACATCACAGCAAATGCATAACAAAAGCATCATCATCACATACAAGAACAATTAACCTAGAGATTTTCTCTACGTATGTACTTGATGATGTTTTTTCTTGCCATCATCTTCAATTCACTCACTGTTTATCGCCAGTGAAGGATGAAGAAAAGATAAATTCTCTGTTGGCTTCTGAAGATATCCGTGAAGTCTGAACCCCGCCTACACCCTTCCCAGAGGCAGCCTTTTGTACTTGATCAATTTCCCGGCGAAAAGCAACAGTTTTAAGATAAGCCTGAATTTGTAGCTCAGAAAATCTTTCAGGAGCCTAAAGATACATAAAAAAAAAAAAAAAGATAAATATAAATCATTGGGAGAAAATAATGTACTATCAGAGCACATGAGAAATTATAGACTTCGTGACATATAGCTGAAGCCAATAACAATTCAAAACTCATAATTAGAAAAGTTACAAGCATTTGCATAAAGCAAAACTGTTTAATTGGTTGTTAAACCAACCTTTTTCACTTTTTGATACTTTTGTCTGTTTTCAGCCATCAGTCTTTCCCTCATCTGGAAAAAGAAAATAAAACCTATATTACAAATTTTCACTTGAGGGGAAATCAGAGCTCTTGTGTTGAATGAAATAATAACAATGTGGCATGAATATATTACCTGAACAAGAAGATCAAGTTGCATGGATGGAGGTAAAGCAGCTAAGACAGCAGGATCAACTATCCCATGCACTTCTGGCTGCAAGATTTGTCACAGCTAAAGGCAATAACGCTATCAAACAATAACATAATGAATAATGGAGAATCAGTTTATGAAACTCCCACATTCCCAAGGCCCCCAAAAACCCCCTTTCATCTCTTGGGCCAGCCCTCACAACACAATTCAGGGAACTGACAATCAAAAAACAAATAAGACACCTGTGCTACTACTTTTTAAAGAACTTGAACTTTGTTAGTCCTCATGTTATCACGTGTCTATAATATCATCCAGTCCTAAATCCATTCCAAATAGGAAATTTAACAATTAAGTAAACTGGTCTTAACATATATCAGAAGTGCAAAGCAAAAACTCGCAATAACTTGACATCAGAATGATTACTCAGCGTATAAAAATTATAGAAGCTTACCAGTAACATCTCTTCATCGTCGTCCCAGTCTTCCTCACTGGCATGATATGCGAAGGAAGAAGTTGATGCATCCTTTGTCAAATTTTTCTTTTCTTCAGCCGTAAGAGATGCTGCCAACCTAAATTGACTTATTAAAACAATCAACAGCTTCTTTAATACAAGATGACGATCATTACAACAACTGCTTCTCTTACATTTCATCTAACTTTTCCAGGTCTGTTAAATCCTTGTCAATTTGATCTGACAAAATTTCCTTGTCCTTTGCATTTTTCAAGTGCTTCTGACCCTGCTTTCCAATAGCCTTATAAGACACTAAAAATATCTATATTAATGTCACTTCCAAGCACAATATCCAGCCCAGACCTCAAAAAGTGCTCAAGATTTAGCAACGTAAAATAGTTACCAAAAAGACCACAACTTTTATCGTCACAAAATCATGTCTCTAGGCATCATGTTATATTTCACGCTATGGTTATCGTGAACCACAAATGTTGCCCATAAGGCCAGAAAAAATCAACCTTAAACTCTTCATTTGTTCTCTGTGATTAGACTATCCCTCAATCACAGAAGGACGATTGTTAACTTACAGCATTGGAAAAGTGATCCCAAAGCAGGAAGGCCAGTAAATCCTATTCAACCCAGTTAACAAAATCCCACAGAAACATAGACACAAAAAGTTACCAGAAGATTAGCTTGCATGGATTCAGGCAAAGCAGTTATGACTGCTGGGTCAACATTCCCATCCATTGCTGACTGCAAAACAAATGAAAGAAACGCAGTTATGTACATTACCTTTCCCATAAGTCTCAATGTAAGGCACAAGATTTAGCAATTACAGGAGCAACACTTTTATCAGCTATATCACAGTCTAGCATCAAAATTCCAGTATAACTTGAAACACTTTTTTTTTTTTTTGGGAATTGAACCAGCAAATTAGTTGAAACAAAAAGAAAAAAGAATGCTTTGCTTGTAAATTTTGTACTTGTTTGATGTCATACTATTTACAGAGCTCTCCCGGTGCTTCTAAACCCGAGATTTAACATAAATTCAAAAACCAAATAGCTTTTCAAAACTAATCAAACCAGCAACATTATACAAGGGGGTAGTAGTTCCTTATCTAAATGACCAATGAAGTATCAGTCTTTACCAAAATCGTCTCTTCATCTTCATCTCCATCTACTTCTTTCTCAAAGGACACTCCACCGCCACCGCGTCTAGCTGCAGCAGATGTCGATGCAGTAATTAATCTCTCGTTTTCCTCTGCTACAATGGATGCTGCCAGCCTAAACCAACTCATCAATGTGGTGAAAATATGTTTCCGAAATACAACTAAAAACATCATTCGACCTACAAATATATAACACTCTTACAATTCATCTAATTTTTCACGATCACACGTCCCTGTCACGAAATTATCAGGATTGCTCGACAAAATGTTTTTTCCCTTAGTATCATTTTTCTGTGTATTCCTCTGATCCTCAAGATCCCTAGCTAGTTCCTTCAGCCGCATCGTTTTAAGCTTCCAACAAAAAGAGAAAAAAAAAACAGACAAAAAGTAATAAATAACCCCCAAACTCCAAAACACAGTGCACAGCACTCAAATTCATCAAAGAATAAGCTCACTTGATTGAGCAGCAACTTCTCGGCGGTTTTCTGGATCTTAGCTTGGGCATTCTCCCTCTGCCTCCGGCGAGCGATGACCGTTCGGCGTTTGAGAGCCGGAGTGCCACCATCGAACACGAACACAGGCTTAGTACGGAGGAACAATAGCTTGCAAATTCGACGGAAGAACCCCAATAAATGCGCGTTCCGTACCATCTCACCTTTCTCGTCTCTCATTGCCTTCATGAACTGAACCATCCATATGCTCTCGTCTACAATACATCCAGTAAAATTTTGAACTTCTTCTCTTCAAGTCTTTGTAAATATTTGAACTTTAAGCAAAATTAAATTAAAAAAAACCTATCGGGGCAATCTATATGGCAATTACCGATGGCGAGTTTCTTGCCGGATAGGATTTCGACGGATACGCGGCGGCCCACGGGAGCGATTAGGTCCCACAAGCCGTGGACTCCCATGATTGTTGGCGGTTACGTATCTGTGATTGCAGCCAAGAAATAGAAGAGAGAAAAAGTTGCAGCAAATGTATAGGATCAGAGCTATACCGGTTCGGTTACGTATCAAATAACCGGTTCGTATAAAACTGGCCGGTTCTCTGATAAACCGGCCGATTTTTATATTAAAAGGTTATTAATTAAAACCGAACCGTACAATTGACCGGTTCAGACTATTTTCGGTCGAACCGGTGGATCCGGTCCGGTTTTAAAACCCTTGAGATTAATTAATATTTAGTATTATTGACTAATTAGCTCATATATATTTTGTTATTTTTGATTAATTTTAATTTATATATAATTTAATTTACTTAATACATTATAATTAATATATTGACTTGAACTTTATTATATATTTTTATATATTTATGTAACAAATCTTAACGAATCCGAAATTCATATATACTTCCTACAATTAATGCTTTTTTAGTTATGCTTAAATAATAATTAATTAATATTTTTCAGTTCTTAATAAACCGTTAATGTTTTTAACTATCTAATCAATTAATTTTTATTCACCCTTCATATTAATTATTATTACCTTATATTATTTTAACCCTTAATTAATAACAAATTTAATCAATAACAAAATATTTTACATTTTTATATTCTACTTTTTATATTTTTAATATAATATATTTAAATCTTCTTCATAAAATTTGCTTAGCATATTTAAAATTTCTATTATTTGATAACTATTCTTTCCTTCCATTATAACCTACTAAATTAACTGAGCATTATTACTGCACATGGTGCAATTTTATTCTGGTAGTTATTCAAGAATAACCCACAAGACGACGACATTGTATTCAATTTATTTTTTCACTTAACTACATGTACGTTGTTTTGGACTACTATTATAAGTTCTTTTATTTTTGTAATGAATATTTTTATGATAAAAAAGAAAAAAATTCCGAGTAAATAAATTAACAACTAGCGAAATCATCCTCAAAACTTCTCTTTCATGAGTCTCAACTAATTGAAATAGCAGTTGCCCCCTCCTTTTTTCCCCTTCCATTTCTCATAATTTCACCTTTATATTTAAAGATTCGACCCAGAGTAAAACAAAACAACCGCTTGCCAACTATGTCGAGAATTTATATTACATTCGTACTACTTATATCAGAGTTTCTGTAATAAAAATTAAATAGGTGGATGTTCATACAAAAACAAGCTGTCCTTAGGATTTTTCAGGTTCGATTTCATTTTGTAAATGCATAGTATCTCCAGTTGCTTCCGTACACGTATTCAATATCCCAAGAGTCGCATCTGTTGCACGTGATTTTAGTTTACTGACATTTTATTCCAATGGTGACGTGTATTTGTCAGGAAGATTTGGTCCTAGCTCTTGTAATTAAGTCCACGAACGACCCAAGTTGGTGCCAAATGCATATAGCATTCAAGTTTTCTTATTTCTCTTAGCAGGAATGACAAAACAATTTCTAATGCTTGAACTTGGTATAAAGTTTGATTCAAGTTAAGAAGGCAGTATTAAACTTGAACTTTATCAAGCTTTAAATTGATTTGAAATTAAATATATCAAAAAGTAAATATTAGTTTATAATTAATATTTATTAATACATGTTGTATAAGATATTGAAATAAAATTAGTTACTTGTTTGATGTAAATAATCAAAAGCAAACCATACATTGAATTCCTTCCATGCATGTGTACAAAGAGAGTGCAACCATTTGTGACAATCGGATGAGTCGAGTAACAACTTGTTTGACAATTCATTCGCCAAAAGTGATCCGACTCTTTTCCCAACTTCTGTTTGTTTATACGAAGTACGTTTACCTGTCATTAAAATAATCAAATTAGTCTATAAATGTCATAATTATTTAATAATTTTATTGAGAAGCAAGAATAAGACGAAGGTTGGAGTGGAAGAATGCAGCAAAGAATAAGGAGGGAACCTATAAAAAATGGTGTGTAAAGATAAAGAAACGGTTTTGTTAACATCATAAATTGAAAAGA
>JANSVB020000168.1:355248-367164 GCA_025504935.2 Erythroxylum haughtii | reverse complement strand
ATAAACTTAATGACCATCTCTAACCACATTCACATGGTCATTATATCATAATTATACTTTTATACCAAAAATGTCTTTAAGGCTAAACTTAACATATTTAACAATAAACTTTTCCAATTTGATTTATAACACTTAAAATCAATCCAAATTCATTTCCATGACATTTTAATACACACATTTAAGCCATAAAATTTTATTAACAAATTTTTATAAGAATCATGCACCCTAAACCAAATTTCAATCAAAACCAATTCCAGATCAATTCTTTTTCATTTCTTTACTTCAGTAGCATCAAAATCATGCTATAAACATTAAAATAGAATTTTAGACCATAATACATTAAAAACACTAACCATGGTCAAAAACTCATTCAATCATTTCTAGGGTTTTCCTTTCATTCTTTCATCATTAAACTAAATTCCTAATGTCATTCATTCATCTTAAATCAACAAATAATAAATTAAAACACTTTAGCCAATAGATCTGACCTTTGACTAAGGTTCCATACACTAAACTCACGTGATTTTCTTCTCCCAATTGCTTCCAATGTAATAAAACCTTAATAGCTATGAAACCTTACTACCCATTTTCTTCTTCCTCTTCACTTGGATAGCTATGAAATCTTGTTAGAAGCTTGATTGGAGATGGAAGAGCATAAAAAATGCCTTGGATCGCTTCTCTATGGCTTAGCCATGGCTTTCTCTTCTCTCTTCTCCTTTCTCTTTTTTCCCTCTCTCTTCCTTCCTTTCTCTCATCAAACCCACTCTTGCTTCTCTCTTATTTTCTTTTAGTTCTTGGGCTCTTTAATGCCACTTGCACAACACTCTCACAAAATGAAGCAAAATGTCTTAAGTTTTATTTTTTATACTCATTTAATGGATTACACATGTCACCTTCCTATTGTCATCACCAATGTCTCATCACACACACATGTTATTTTCTCATTAGTCATCTCTAATGACTCATCAATCCACTAATATCATGTAAAAAGACCAAATTGCGCTTAATGAGTACAAAAAGACTAAATTGGCCTTTAATGCATTTAATTCACTAACCAACCGAATTAAATCCCAAAATTATTCCACAACCATCTTATCATCAAATTGACTGTGAAACACTCAAATTAGGGTCAATACTTGTTGATTGGATGCTTTTAAAAATTTTGAATCAATTTAAAATCATCAATAGCCAGTATTTTCCAAAAAGGGCACTTTAGTCCAATAATTTCGGATTACCAGAATTCTATTCAAACGACCTCCGTTTTGACCCATTTCAGTGCCTATGGACTCCAATCCTAATTTCAGATCTTTTCATCTTATTTAAAATTATTCAGTAATCCTTTGGTTGTTTGGAAAAATTTTGGATTGAATTCAAAAATCACTAAATGTTATCGAAATCATCTGGATTTCATTCAAAAGAATTACCTAAACCTCCAAAGCACGTTTCGAAGCTTTTAAAACTCATTCGGACTCACTCTGTAGCTTTTTGGAGTTTTTCAAAAATTTTCAGTCGAGTCCACAACCATCTCTGGTCTGTCCGTAATCTCCGTGATAACTTTAATAATACATTTAAATGCTTTAGTTACTCTAATACACCATAAATAGAGCATACTCTATAAAATGCATGTACAGTATAGCACACAGTACAATAATCGAACTAGGATATTACAAATATAGCAACATCTATATGAAATATTTTAGAGATCTCAAGTTAAATGATAATTTTTACAATCATTACAATGATAATTTTTATAAACATACAAGTAATATTCCAAATGGAATTCCCATATTGGGTTAGTTTAGTGAACCTGTTAACTAACAAGCACTCATATATTTGTTTTAGTATCTTTATATTATAATCTATGAGATTGACTACTTCATTCCTAAAAAAGATGCATAACATGTATTAGTCTTTTTATTCTTTAATAATGTTTAGTCTTAATACAACATTAACTAGGAATAATTTATGAATAACACATAAATGTCACATGAATATTATAATGATAATCTCATCATAATTTCATTTACAATGTACATTTATCTCATGGATTTTATCTTATGCATCAATTAAGTAAATGAATTTACATAAGTTAAAAAATGTTTTTAAATAATTATTTCACAAAACTACAACCAACCAATTGACCATAGGGTATAAACTAATAATTTTTCACTTACACTAAACCAATTGTTTAAGTATTTTATATCTTATTACCATATGACAATCATACTACTATTAAGACAGTGGTTTAGTGAGAGAATTCTACAAGATTCTCTATAGTGAGCACTTGATTAAATCCTATGATTTTCATCTTAATTATCATCGTAATTAAGAAAATGCCTAAATAAATAATTGAATTTTTTTAGGAGATCTTAGCTTCTTTCATAATTAATAATTCTAATATTATACAGTATATCATTTCAGAATTTTTGGGTGTGTTGCCTATGCCTATATTCCATACCAGAAGAGGACAAAGCTAGATGAGAAATGAGAGAAATGCATTTTTTTGTGTTAGTGAACAATTAAAAGCTTATAAGCTTTACAATCCCACAACTAGGAAAATTGTTATCAGTTGTGATGTAGTTTTTTATGAAGAAAGTTTTTAGCCATGGAGCAATAATGTTATTGAACAAAAAATACTTGTAAACTTTGATGAACGAATAGGAGAGGTAGCAACCTGTAGAAAATGATCAACAACTTCCACTAGATGGTCCAGTAGATATTCCAAGCTTAGCAATAACAACAGAAAATGAAGATCAACCTCAACTTGTTAGAAGAAGACGTGCATGGATGGCCAATTATGAGGTAACTGGAATTGACCAATTTGAGGACTCACTTACACATTTTGCTATATTTTTTATTGTGATCCTACAGCTTTTCAAGATGCTATCAAAGAATCAAAATGGAGAAAGGTTATAAATGAAGAAATTGCAGGCATTGAACGGACCAACATTTGGGCGTTGACTGATCTTCTAAAAGGGCACAAGAAAATTTGTGTCAAGTGGGTGTACAAGATGAAATTGAAGGAGAACAGAGAGGTTGAAAAGTACGAGGCATGTTTAGTAGCTAAAGGCTATAAGCAAGAGTTTAGAGTGGATTATAGAGAAGTCCTTCTCCTATTGTAAGGCATGATACGATCAAAGTGGTGATTGCATTAGCAGCTCAACATTTATGGCCTATCTTTCAATTGGATGTAAAGTTGACATTCTTGCATGGTGATCTTCAAGAACAAGTATTTATTAATCAACTTCCAGGTGATGTGAAGTTTGAAAGAGAAAATAAGGTTTATAAACTCCAAAAGGCATTATATAGGCAAAAAACGTGCTCCATGCACTTCGTATAGTCGTATAAATGCTTATTTTTCTAAAGATGTGTTAAAAAATATCCATATGAGCATACAAATTTTGCAAAGATTAGAGATGGAGGGAAATTGCTCATTGTTTGCTTATATGTGGACGATCTTATTTTTACTAGAAATGGTACTGCCATATTTGACAAATTTAAAAAAATCTATGATGTTTGAATTTGTTATGTCTGATTTTGGAAAGATGCATTATTTTTTGGGCATTGAAGTGGTGCAATCATTAGTTGGAATTTTTATTTCTCAAAGGAATTATGTGTAAGAAATTTTAGATAGATTTCAAGTGAAAATTTGCAATTATGTTAGCACGCCTACTAAAGTAGGTCTAAAGCTTGTTTGAAACCTTGAAGGAAGATTAACATCAAGCTTTACAAATAAATTGTAGGGAGTTTGATGTCATCATCATCATCATCACACCCAGTCTAAAGTCCCGCAATGAAACGGGGTTTGGGAGTTTGATGTATTTAATTATAATAAGACCTAACATAATGTATGATGTAAATCTTATAAGTAGATTCATAGAGTGTCCAAAGGGAATTCATAGAGTGTCCAAAGGGGATTCATCTCTTAGCTGCAAAAAGAATTTTTTGATACTTACAAGGAACTGCTAATTATGGGTTGCTCTATAAGAAAGGTGAAAAGTCATATTTATTTGGCTTTATGGACAATGATTATGCTAGAGATCAAAGACGATAGAAAAAGTATTTTAGGATATATTTTCATGCTTGATTCAGGAGTTGTTTCATGGTCTTCAAAAAGTCAACTGTCACATTTGTCAACAACCAAAGCAGAATTTGTAGCTACAACAACTTGTGTTTGTCAAGCAATTTGGCTGAGGAAAATATTTGAAGAGTTGCATTTCAAGCAAGAGAGAGCTACCAGAATTTATTGTGACAATAATTCTACAATCGAACTCTCTAAAAATCCTATTCTGCATGGAAAAAGCAAGCACGTAAATGTGAAGTTTCACTTTTTAAGGGACCTCACAAGCGATGGAATCATTGATCTTTTCTACTACAAGAGTGAAGATCAGATTGCTGACATAATGACCAAGTCATTAAAATTGCCTACATTTCAAAAGCTAAGGAAGCTACTTGGCGGTTGTGCACTTGGTAAGTTTTATTAAACTGAATGTTTGAAAACTTTTAGTTTGAGAGAGGGTTTGTTGGAAATGTATTTTTCATTTCTTAGTTTTCCATGTCGATGAAAGTTCGTTTTTCTACTGGTGTTAGTTTGTTTTAGTTTTACCTAGTCTTTAGGAGAATACATTGCTTTAGGTGATTTTATTGAAATTTGTTGCACTTTATTAGGAGTTAGTGAATCCAATTCTTAATTTCAAACGTATATCCATTGCGTTTAACTCTATAAACAGGAGAAATTCTTATTGTGAAAGTGTGTAAGTTGTAAGAGTAATAAAATTTCAGTTCTTTTATTTTCCTAGTTTTATATTTATCACTACATTCATGTGACTGGCCCTAAAACAACAACACTCTTTGACAAGCGTGGCGGGTGATCAGCATTTGGATGCCTAATAGCTCCACTTATCTCGTGGATTGATCGTTGTAAAGTAGTTTTTTATCATATACAACATTCAAAATGCAGAAGCTTTGCTGCTTACTTGGTTGTACTCCATAGTCAGACTATACGTAGTACACCATTCCTACCTCTAGAGTTGATGCCCGAGGTATGCTCATAGCATAAGTTGGTCCCCTGGAGTTTCTCCTCAAGAAATCATAACCATAGTTTATTACAATCCTTTTCATCCAACTGGATCCACTTTTGGCCCTTACATATGAGTGCCCGAGTATGAATGCCATTCCTGCTTCCCTTGCCTCCATTAATTCTTGCAGTTCTTCCTGTGTTTCCATGTCGATCGGGGGACTTTCTGGGACAAGAAACCTTACTCTCTTTCTCAGTTTCTCCGGGGACTTCATCTCCCTTAGCTCTGAAGTGCCTACCGTATCTGAAAATTCTCCATCTTCGCTCAATTTAATTCCTTCTAAGTTTGAGGATGAAGTCCCAACAACTGTCATTCGTTCGTCATCACCACTGTCTTCCATTCTTATGTTACATTCAGGCTTTTCTGATCTGATAAATTCTGCAATACTACAGACAAGATCTTTCTCAAACTCCACATCATCTTTGTGCACATCATGGTAGCCATACCGTGCTATGCATCTGTACAAGCGGTACTCTTTAGGACCAACTCTTCCCACTAGGAACCTTTCGTCTGCCCTCACATGAGGCACCGGCACAGATTTGATGCAGAGGAAAACTAAAACCTGGTGGAAAGCTGGAAGATTGGTTACAAAGTGAGAGAATATAGCTGGAATCCCAGAAACAAGCTCTGTATGTATGAGTCCTATTCCACGAACCCGTGCTATTCCTAGAGAGGGACCCAGACCAAGAAGCCAGTTTATTGAGACCTTGTTCTGGACATCAAATTCATATTTCTTGAGTGTCCCATAGTGCCAAATGTACATCACGATGAGAAAGATGAATGAGAGGGCCACTGGCACCCAAGCTCCTTCAAGAAACTTGATGAGGGATGCTGAGAAGTAAAGAGCTTCAACGGAGCCGAAAAAGAATATAAAACAAATAGCCAGAATGATATTTTTATGCCAACATAAGACAATAACCAACGACATCAGGCAGGTTGTTACCAACATCACAGTGATGACTGCCAAACCTGTCAGATGTTGAAACAAGATGTAGTGAGTACATCCATTAGTTGGAGTTTCGACAAGGTTCATAATTGGAATATAGAAGACACCAAATCACATGCTTTAACATTGCAGGGTTCTGTCTTGATGATTTCACTATACATGCATGGTGATTATGTTCTTAAAATAACAATGTTTCTACATTAAAGAGTGAAAGACTGACTCAAAAGTTTATATAAGTACTATTCATGAGGCAGGTTTCAACATCAAGAGTTTATGTGACTCAAACAATCTACCGGTTGAGAAAGATATGAAAGTAACAAAGGGTCATGTTAAATATACCTGCTGCATTGCCCATGTGTTTTGTATTCCTAAAACCAATAGTGACTGCCAAACATAGCAACATTAGAATCCAGTTGATCTCTGGAATGTATATCTGGCCGTGTATCTTCGATGAAGTGTGTATAATTTTGACCCTTGGAAAGCAGCCTAAAGCGGAGCATTGTTTGATTATTGAGAATGTTCCAGTGATAATGGCTTGACTTCCCACTACTGCTGCAAGTATAGCTATTGCAAGAACGGGCCACCTGATAGCAGCTGAAACAACAGTGCATTTTTTAATCACACCCTTGAAAGATCATCAATAATACCCATCCAGAGGTATCACCATTACACTTACCAGGCACAGACACGTAGAAACCTATCCTGTAATCACTTTCAATGATATGATGCTTTGAAAGGTAGGCAGCTTGTCCCATATATGCGAGGATCAGTGAGGGGTAAACAACAAAGGTGAAAGCAATCTGAAGAAAGTTGGTTATTGTTAGAATTCTCCTAGGGAAGGCACTTCTAACATGCAATTTTGTCCAATATTGATATCAGTTAGCATATTATCAAGAGATAACAAAAAGAAAAAGATTGCATCAAATATTTGAGCACATAAGTCATACCCAAAGCTACAAAGAAAACTTGGGCTGTTTGAATGACTAAAATTGTGAAGGAAATCTTGCATGGTAAGGCTTTGACATAAGAGAAAATCGAGTCACCATAATGAACGAAATTTTCCTTTAGGATATTATATCTATATTTGAATGGATATCACATTCAGTATTTAACTGTCATCATCATAAGTAACAATATTCATAAACAAAAGTCTTTGTTAACCCTCCCATTTTTCTGGAAGGGAAATAATAACTCTTGTTAAACGAAAACATAGTCTCTATGTGGATGCATGAAGAAACATGAACAAGTTAATTACCTTGATTGACAACTGTGAAAAGTGCCCAAGATCAGCAAACATAGCTTCTGAGCCTAGAATAATTGAAAAGAAAACTACCATTAGAATTAAAAACTTACAGTTGTTGAAAGTGGAAAGTGGACAATTCACAACTTCTTATACCTGTTATGCATAGCAACATTCCTCCCAAGGACATCCAACCCTTCTTCTGTGTCTTCTTCAAAAATTTGTACATATAGTACGGAGAGAGAGCTTGGTAAACATGAGGATTCCAGTGGACAATATTGTAGACACCAATTGCACTGATGCACAGCAGCCATGTTATTACGATTGGTGCAAAGAGGAACCCCACCTTGTGTGTTCCATAATGTTGGAGGGCAAATAAGAACACCAGGATAGCACAAGCAACAGGAAGTTCAACATCTGCAGAATAAATAAACTTATGAGGAAACAGATCACTTAGGTTTTAGTCAATGTTATTCATCAAATGAAGAATTCAATGACCTAGTTTGGTCCAAATCTCCTATAAATTCTTGAAATTGATTCTGATTGCATCGATTAGATAAGTTGGGACACAGATGCTACAGGAAGGGTGACTGGACTTTTGAAGTTATTTCTCTTCATTGATCAACATAAAAGCAGATAAATAATCTCAAATGGGAATGATGCATGCATCCACCTTATCCTATTCAATGAAGCAGAAGCACAATAACCATCAGTGTTTCAGAAATTTATGCATCTTTACATTTCTATGCAGATTCTTAGATACAATTTCACAAAACTGACGAAAGTTTGCTAAACAATAATGTTAACTAGTACCTTAATCTACGATAATCACTTGGAAAGCGGGCATGATGTGAAATCCTAGGGCAGGTTCAATGTGATGATGTCAAATTGACCAGTTTAGGGATGGCTTTTGAAAACCAAATCGCATACATAAGCTACGTAAAAATCATTCCAACATGATTTGCCATTAGTTCATTACATCATTTGACTCATATTAGACTACTTATCTGTTCCTTGACGTTGACAGATTATATCTATAAAGTCACAACTTTATTTTCTTAATCTTGACTTTATTTTCTTAATTTTCTTTCTCAACTTTTAACTTCTTGCGTAATTACTTTATCTTACATGTTTCTGTAGTTAACTTGACCGGCCCAATTTTATACAAGTAATAGTTTATTATCAAGTGTAAAGTGATTTGACTTGAACTATTTTTTCCGTAGGGACCGCAAATAGTGGACAGAACTATAAACTATTGCCAATTTGGTGGCCTTGGCTTTTCCATACGTATATAACTCAAACCAGTATACTCAACTTATACCTAACTGCGATTCGTTCATCTTCCCTTCTCAGTATATCAAGTATCGAGCTACCAGAAGATTTTCCAAGATGCTTCAAGCAACCAAGAAGTTGGTGGAATTGGATGCTTGCCAGTTACCTGGTTCTTTTTCGTACAAATCCTGATCTATATTTCTGTTCACCTAATAGGCCAGAGAATATAACTATTGAACTTCTCAAGATGTAGAATGCTTCCTTAGACTGAATAGTTCAGAGAAAATCTACACAAGTTCTCTGAGACAATAGATGGCATGGCTTCCACCAACAAGTGCTACAAATTATTTTCTTAACCTTTTTTAATATCAAACTTTAAACATGAGAAACAAAGAACTTACACTGATGGTGCTCCCTTGACATGGAAAGCTCCAGACCTGATACCGCTGAATATACTGCAAATGACCAAAAACCAAATATTTCTGTCATGAACTGAACTTCCGAATTCCAACCACAAATCAAAGGCCAAAGAAACACAACCACAAAGACCTGATATTGCAGGAGTAAGCACTCCATCGCCAATGACCATGCAAGTCCCAATCAAAGCCAAAACAAGCAATACCCTTTGCAAGACTCTATACTTCTCCAAAGTTGATTTCAATCTGGAAACAGCAACACTCTTATCATTTGAAGCAGACCAATCTTTCGTGTACTCTGAAAGCTCCTCGTCAGCGAGTTGGCAATTGGGTATGGAGCCCACCCGAGCATGGCGGCAGAGCAAGGAATACAGAGCAAAAGTGCCTCCTTCGCCGTTATCATCAGCTCTTAGAACAATAAAAACATATTTAACAAGCGGTATTAGCGTCAGTGTCCAGAAAACAAAGGACAAGACTCCGTAAATTTCCTCATTCGTCTCAGAGTGTTGTATATCCTCTGCAAATGCACTCTTGTAAACATATAATGGGGAAGTGCTCAAATCTCCATAGACAACTCCTAAACTTTGATAAGCCAAAGTTAACAGTGTCTTCCACGAGTCTCTCTGCAATTAACAACAGAACAACAGAACGAGTTAAACAGTGAACCAAAAGCTGACAGAGAGACAAATTGAGCAGCCAATGACAGTCACAAGTGTTACCTTGATTGGATTGTCATCAATTACACCTTCAATATCCATCGTAGACTGATAAAGAAAAGATTAAAAGTCCATTCTTGAATACAAATAAAGAGCACCCAGAGAGATTACCACCTTCCCCAGTTCAAAGAAGTCGAATTAGACTCCAAAAAGAATATTAGTCGTTGTAAAAGTTTGGAGAAAGATACAATCTTTGATTTTGTCCTAATACATAACAGTAGACGGTAGTTCAAACCAAGACTCAAGAATGTAGACAAATCAAGAACAAACACGAAGCACAGTAAAGGAATAAAGAAGGGAACAGTATTGGAAATGGCAGCTGAACAAACTATTATAGAATATAATAATATGGCTGCGCTTTAGCGAGGAGATAAAATGCGGAAGATGCGTGTGAGAGAGAAAATCGGAGGCTTGTGTTAAGGTTGTTTTAATGTATGGGTTTGCAAAGTTTTTGGAGGCTTTCGAGGTTTCTGGACGGAATATAATTTGATTTTGCTTTAATGTGAAATAGCAGAGAAAGGAGTTTTAGTGGTTTGTTAACTGGGCATGCACTAACTCGCTTACCTAACAATGGACCACAGGGAAGGGGAGATTCAGAAGCTGACATGGCCACAGTCAGTGACTGGACCTGATTGCCTCTGGATAACCACAAGAATCAGCTTCTAAAAAAGGCAGTTTCTGTAGTGAAGATTCTGTTTTGAAGAAGACATATATACATTGCATATCATTCCAATTACTAAGTAATTCATTTAATCCTTTTGCACCCAAACTCATGTAACTTAAACCATTGTGTTTCATAAGAAATTCATGCTCCTTTTCAAACTATAAAATGGTGATAGATAAAGCCATTTGTAACTGGAATGAAAGAATGAACAAAAGAAAATTAGATAATATCAGCACACTGCTGTTCAAGTCTTATCATGAAACAAGTCTTACGACACGTCAACTTTAATTAATAAAGTTGGTCTTCAATTCAATTTCAATGGCGTCGCCTTCATGTTTATCATCAAACTTTACAACTCTGCCTGTAAAACGAGCTATTCAACAATCTGCCTCTTTTTATATATATATATATATATAACATTATCTTATAGAATATTGGAAAATTATATCAATTTGTATTTAAAAATATTGTATTGAATTTATAAATAAAAATTAAAAGATAAAATTGCATAAAAATAAAGTATTTTGTATTAATTTTAATAATCCAATTAATTACAATTAAAATTAAAATTTTGACAGTGATAGGACATTTGTAACTTTGAAAGAGACATCTGAGTGGTTGAATACTTGAATCTTGCATATAAGTATGGAATAGATGCTCTAAGATCCAGAAGATTACAGAGTAGCTGAATAAATTTTCATTAAAAAAAAAAAAGCGGGAACAAAGAAATCCTGTGTTATCCTTAGCCCCTAAAGGTATGTTTGAGATTTTAAGATGTAATGGAATGGAATGGTAATTAATGGAACGGAATGGAATGGAGTGAAATGGAATGGAATGAAATGGGTCACTCTATTGTTTGGAAGTTTAAATAAAATAAGAGAGGTTTGGAAGGCAAGTCATGCCATTCCAAATTGGAGGGTCACAAAATATTAGATTTTGGATGGCAAAGAATGGCTTCCAAAGCCATTAATTGTCATTCCATCATGTTTCAAAATAGACTTCCAAACAATGGCTTGAGTCATTTGGATCATTCCATTCCATTCATGTCCATCCCTCTGTCCACATCCAAACATACCCTAAGTCATCTTATTCTTAAGAGAGCACAGGGTGAAAGGAGGCATGGATAGAGAACAATCATTGATGATACTAATAACACAGTGTCAACCTTTCTCGTCGAATACGCAACCGTGGCAAGAAACTATCTATCAGATATTTTCGAAACAATTGCCTCAGAATAGAATAATTTCCCTGTTCTAAATCACCAAACCTTACCTTTTCCTTTGCATGCAAATCCTATGAGAATCGGATGCTCTTTGTGAGAAAATTCTCAACTTGTTCTATTTATTATTATATAATAACAACTAAAGATTAAACCCATCTGGGAACTTGACTACTTTCTTTAACTAACTCAGGCAAGACATGCAGTAACAAAAAGAGTGTGCGCTGTTGGTGTACTTAAAACCACTATCATGTTTATTTATTTGAGATGGTTAATTATATGGACCACTTTACCTAATTCAACCACTTTTTATTACGTCATGAACCTAATTTTTTCCAATAAACTATCTATTTGAAAAGTTGCTC
>JANSVB020000168.1:336496-348391 GCA_025504935.2 Erythroxylum haughtii | reverse complement strand
TAATTATATGTAAATTAATACATCAATTAATAACTTTTATTTTGATACATTCAGCTCCAATACACGACCTCTTAGACATGATTAAACATACTTAAACTAATGAGCAGTGTTAAAAATCAAATTTGCAGGGACAAGGTAAATTGGTTTTCCTTATATTTTTTAAAATCATGTCCTTAGAAATCATTTTACACATAAACAGTTAATTCTAAACAGCTAATTTTACCAAACATCTCTAACAAATAGCTAATGCAATCCGCTGGTCAAATCAACTGATAGAATCAGCCATCAGCCAACAACTAATGCAATCAGTCGATTGCCAAACAAGGCCTTTATGTAAATAACCTGAAAAGCCTTCTTTAGCTCATTAAATTATTCAATTTTGACCAATATGACATAGTGTAGCATGTCACAAAATTGCATCATTATTAAAACTACTAAATAATGTAAATAAGTAAATAACTTATGCTATTATTTGAATAAACAACATCTAAAATGATAAAATCATCGAATATAAATCCATAACCATAATAAATAATTATAAGATAAAAATTCATATCACTATCGTAGAAATATATATCAAAAGAAAGACTAATTAATATCAAATAAAAATGAGATTCCATCGGTTCTTTATAGCAAACAACACTTCATGCAAAATTATCTACCACCACACATATCTAACTTGTTGGTTCCAATATCTTATATAACAACTCTCGAGTTATCCCTTACATAAATCCATCATGTTTCATATAGGATTTTTTGAAATTCTACAAAAGCATCCCTATACTTCGCTATATGGTTTATTGCTCTTGAGTCTGCAATCTACAAAGAATTTTGTTCAGTTAGAAACATAAAACAAAAGACACTCATAGAAAAAATGTCTCTACAATAAGATTATAGCTTTTTACGTTTATTACAATTTCAAGCGAAGTGATCGTTATTGCCATAAGTAAAGCACTTGACTCTTTATATGTTATACTTTTTGAAAGGACTTTTTCCTTTTCCATGTTGGTTCCTCTTTGCCTTCTTTAAGCCTTGAATATAGTGGGTGTTTCCCTTACCTTATTCTCATGTGTGTCCATTATAATACTTACATTTCTTGTTTATAGCTCCATATGAGTTAAAACCAACTATGTATGCCTCGGAGGGCATCTTTAAGGCTTTAATAAATTCTTCTTTTAATATAAGATGCCTTCTAGCATCTTTTATTATAATGGTGCTTTTATTATGGGTTAAATGTTTCTTCTTATACTCTCAACTATGATGTTACAAACGAATCACAACTTGTATTTCCTACTCTTCTGATAATTTATGACCAACATCACGTAACTCTCTTATCATCTTTGACATCTGCCTCAAATGTTTTTTTATTATACTATCTTTACATTTTTTGTATGTGCCAACTTGCTAGTGAGTGACCTGACTTTAGTATTGAGGTGCCTCTAAAATGTGCAATTAAAGTGGAATATATGTCCTTAGCAATTTTATATTTTCAGAACTCACACATTATATTATTATCCATGCTACTCAACAATGTAATATAAGCCAATAAGTTCTTTTTCTTCCATATTCCATAAGCATCATAGTCCCTTTTGTATTGAGTTGTATTGCCTTCCTCAGGAATGTCTACGATTATGTTTACTGGTTTCAAAGCCTGATGCTCTTCCAATATATATTGGATTTTCATTTTTCAGATTGCATAATTGTCGTCATTTTATTTGTTCACCCTTATTGAGTTCAACAACAATATTTTTTAATGTAGTAGTCATAATTAAAACACAAAGTTTATATAAGTAGAAAGAATTAGTATATATGCACGTCCATATTGTGTTACACATATATAACGAATAACATATTTCAATTGCTTACAAAATCGAAAGATCACAGATGTTTTTAATCATCATTCCAATGAAAACTAAATGCCAATTTTCATACTCAAGTAGAATTGTCAAGTAAAAAAATCATATAAAATATGTATTGATAAATTGAACAATATTAAGCTTGGCATACATAAATGAGCGTTATTTGTTCACTATAACTTAGTTCAACATAAAATGACTACATAGTATGAAGACACAAAATGATTACATAATATGAACTTCGCCTAAATATGGTGAACCTTACATAAAATAAAGTTAATACCTTACGCGAAATAAAGTGAACTAATTCACGTAATAATGTCATCAAAGCTCTATATTCGACATTTCTAATTATTTGAATCAGGAAGCCAATAAGAAGCGAGGCCCTAATTAATTCCCTTCTTTAAATTTGTCTCGTAAAGACTATTACTAGCCAATTATATGTTTTTGGATTAGGCAAATCTAAGCTCCAAAGCATGATTGACAGTTCATTCTCTCTCTCTCTCTCTTTTTTTTCTTTTCAGAAGTTAGTTCATTATCTTGTTGTTCAAATATTGAGAGTAAAGTTGTAAAGTTGTGTGCTTTACTTCAACTTTTGAAAAAGCCAGATAACCTCCAAAATATAATTTTAGTATAAGCAATTAACAATAATAACACGATTTATTAAATCTTCTCCATGCATGAATAACATCTGGAATAACTATGCTAACATGACGGTGACTCATCTCATTCATGTAGCAGTTTGCAAAAATGTGGATGTCCTTATTATAATGCGTAATTTCCTTAAAACAAAATTTTAGAAATTAAAAGTTGTTCATATTAAAATCATAAAATAAATGATTTGTCTAACATAAAAATGAGCTGATGCTCATAATCTAATGAAATCTATTGTAATTTACTCAAAATATAATTTTCAGTTATTATTTGAACTATTCACATTAATAACTATAAATATTTTATTTTAATTAAAAACTCGTTCTTAATTATCATTGAACTAATAAAATTAAATTATGAATTTGATTAAATTAGAAACTTATTTCTAATTATTATTAAACTAATCATAATTTCAATTTAAATTATTATTAAACTAATCATAGTAATAATTTTAATTTAATTAGAATTTTATTTCTAATTATTATTGAATTATGAACTTTCGAATTTAAATCAATTAGAAGCTTATTTCCAATTATGATTGGAGTAATCAGTGTTAATTATTATAATTTATAATATGTTTAGAAATTTATATCTAAACGTTATTACTTTCATTCAAATTTATTATACATTCAAATTTAGAAGCTTGCTACCAAGTAAATTATAATGTCTAAGTATTTATATCTATAGTTCAGAAAACAAGTGGCCCGTTTACTTTATGCTCGGCTAAAAAGTTGACTGGTCCACCGGCATATCTGGGAGCTTATTTTCCATTTATAAGTGCGAAAACTCTAAACACTTGTATTTTCAAACGTCTCCTTCAATCCTTGCAAGTTGCAACCACAGCGAGGGGGAGGCAGTTACAACTCAAAACGCTACTCGCCGCTGCATGCCAACGTCTTTCCTGTCGTTTGGAGATGTGTCCAGCGATTCCTTGGCGCTACTCCATGCCAGGTACTGCTAGCCAAAGTTTTATGGTGTTGATAGTCAAGTTCTCGGTGTTTTCCTATTCTTTATAAATAAAATATTTATATTGAAATCAAATGCTCTTTAGAATGTTGCCCAAGATTTATCCCTTCTTATTCAGGAATTGCACTGTTTATGTGTCTGTTGTCTCTGAAGCTAAAACTAAATATAGCAAGTCTGGAAATGTATTTACACTCTTTTATGTTGGCAATACAGCGTTATCGGTGTCAAAAGAATTTAAGGTGTTCTAGTTTCCACCTTTTGGGAAATTAAGGCCCATCAGCAATGCAATAACAGAAGCTTGCTCCTTCTATTTTTCCGGCGTCTTTCGATTCAACCGAGTTTTGAACCAATTACTTTCTTCGCAAATGATGGCAAAGCAAATGCTGCAGAATGGATCTAGAAGAACAAAATGACAGAAAAAATGAGCGCAAGTCCACAAATCAATTAGATCTTGTGGGGTGATAATCACCTCCGAATTGTAAAATTTGAGCGTTCCCTTCACTCTAGGATGAATACCATCGGCATCTATCTTAAGCACCGGATGCTTGAAGTTGACTGCTGGCCCCTCAGTGGAGCAAAGCATAAATCCAATAACGCCACTGACAAGCTCATTAACAAGAACAAAAATTCCTCAATGAGTACCTTCCCAGTTCCCAAACAGGCTGCAGCACTATCAAGCATAGCATACTCCAAAACATAAAGAAGTGTTGTACCTTGGATATGTGGGAACAGTCGTCCACGCATAGTTAACAGAGCCTTTAAATATTTGGTGACAGTTACTTACTATGTCTTCAATGATATGCATATGCAGCCATATGCTCTCCGCCTGAGTACTAACAACACCACCTGGGCGGAGCGCCTTGGCAACCAGCTCAAAAAAAGGCTTCTCAAAGAGTTCTTGTGCAGGCCCTGGATAAACTTAAGCAGAAGGTAATGAAATTTATCAGACAGAAGCTGATGGATATCAAAAGGATGAAAGAGGCATACCAATTGGATCAGAAGAATCAACTATGATGGCATCATAAGTTCCACCAGGAACAGCTTGGAGGAAAGCGACTCCTTCATGGTATATCCAAAAATTTCAGAATTACATATATTAAACAACAATAACAAAATAGAAAAAAAAAAAAAAAAACATTGAGACCAATACCATCACCAACATGCAATCTAACACGAGGATCCTGGAATCCAACTGCTACATCAGGGAAAAACTGTTTGGCAACCTGCGGGAGCAATAGATATAATAAAGAAGCTGGTCTGCTCTTTGTTTGTTTAAAAATGTTCAACCCCTGAGAGGCAAATTTAGTCAAATGGTGGGTTGCATAAGAATTTATTGAAACAAAGACCCTTGTGGGTAGTGATACATGAGAACAATCTAATAAGCTCAAACTTGAAGTAGAAACTTCTTTTGGGCAGGAAGTTGCTATGTCAAACTCACTTCAATCACTAGTCTATCTATCTCACAAATATCAATCTGCTCAACAGACGAATGGCGAGATACTTCCCTCAGAACACCTCCATCGCCACCCCCAATAACCAGCACCTGAAGGAAAATAATATCCAACTCAACACCAAGATTTTTACAATGTTCTAAAATTTTAATTTCTAACAATTAACTTCTAAATTAGATAGGAATGAAAGGTTTGCTACGGAATATGGTGCACTAATGAAGAAAAAGTTGCTTGCTCTTTCAATACCACAATGCTTAATGGTGGAGTACCCAATAACCTTTGCTGACTAAAGTCGAGTTGACAAAATGTATTCTAAATCAACATCACTATAGGATCAAACACATTCACCTTTTATGGACTTTCCAGTCTCAGAGCAAGAGGCATGCACATCCCTGAATGAATCGGTAGTATGGAACTGTCCAAAAACTTACAGAACTACATAAATGTGTTCTATATTGAGAATTTAAAAATAAAAACCTTCTTTGGGTTTTCAATGGAGCACAGAGGAAGATTGGTGATCATCTCTTGGTATGCACACTCATCTCTTTCAGTGAGTTGAATCACCCCATCCAACACAAGAACTTTGCCGTATGTTGCAGACTGCAGCGATAGATAATAAAGGATACCATACAAATAACTATTAGCCTGAAAGCAGCAAATACTAATATAGCGGAGGAAGAAAGTCAACATGAAAATGGTCCGAGCAATAAATGAGAGTTTAAAGTTTACGATTATTGCCTGGAATACAACAACATCTTGATAATCTGACTTTTTATGAAACAAGATCTTCTTCACCTTCAAGGAATGTGCTTCCCCTGAAAAATTAAGAGAACAATCAACTCTGCAACAACAAATATTCTGCTTTAACATCCACAAAAGTTCCAAGTTTCGTTTTTTAGGAACCATAAGGCTAGTGACAGGCAAGGGGTGTGTGCTCGAGAATAACCAAAAACACAAACCTGGCCACATGGGGCTGATTTCAGAGAACCAACCGGCGTTGACGGCCGACATGCCAGGAACACCATCGGCATCAGAGTTCTGAATATTGCTGACAGAAGCAGAAGTGGGGTCCGCATGAGCCATGGATTCGACTGAGAAGACCAAGAAGTAAAGGGCGACTCTTTACAGCAGGGCTGAACTTAAGCCTTAGGGGGTGAGGCTGAGAGGCAGGTGGTGTTCTTATAGCGGAAGATGAGGTCATGCCGTGGGGATTGGTTGGTGAGTACGTGGTGGCAGACGGCGTGTCTTCTCTTTAGAAATTTGGCATTGAGACTTGTTAGTGGACCTCACTCGATCAAAGCCATTCTATTTCTGACCGATGCTTTAAGTTGTTAAGTTAAATTTTAGATGAAAAGATACCATCAAATTCTGTAATTATCCTAAAATATATTTAATAATTTGATTAAGATGAGAAGTATAGTTGAAAGCATATTGAATGATATTTTTCCATATTTAATATTTAATAAATAAAAGAAAACGAATAAATTTAAATCCCAAGTCTATCCTCCCTTCCCGCGGTTTCAGAAGCACCCGTGCTTTTCCCGCGAAACCCTCTCCTCCACCATAACCACCTCAACCACCCTTTCCCTCTCTCTCTCTCTCCTCCTCCTCCGCCATGGAAGAACATGAATAACTTAGTGAGCTCGCAGCTCCGCGCCCTCGAGCGCCTCCGACAACAGCTCTCGGCCTCCATCAACAACAACAACAACCCCACCGATCCCCACCCTCTCCACATCCTTTGGCGCTACCAGATCCTCGACCCCGACAGCGACATTGTAGCATATTGGAACCACGTCTTCCTCATTACCTCCATTATCTCTCTCTTCATCGACCCTTTGTACTTCTACCTCCCTTACGTCCTCCCCTCCGACCAACTCTGCACCTCCGTCGACTACCGTCTCTCTGTCCTCATCACCACCTTCAGGAGCATCATGGATCTTTTCTTTTTCCTGCATGTTCTCATGAAATTTCGCACGGCCTTTGTTGCCCCCAGTTCCAGGGTCTTCGGACGTGGAGAGCTTGTTATGGACGCTAGAGAGATTGCTCTCAGATATATCAAGTCTGATTTTGCCATTGATCTCGCTGCTGCTCTTCCTCTTCCTCAAGTACTCACATGCTACTGCTACTTCTATTAATACGACTCATCCCTCTTTTTTTTTCTAATGGTACGAATGAGTGATCTTTATGAAGTTTTTTATTGTTGTTGGTATTGCAGATTGTTATTTGGTTAGTGATTCCTGCAACAAAGCATCGTAGATGGGATCCTGGGAACAGCACTTTGGCTCTAATTGTTCTTATTCAATATATTCCCAGAATGTTTCTTATCTTTCCTTTGCATCAGCAGATTATTAAAACTACTGGCTTTATTGCTAAGACTGCTTGGGCTGGGGCTGCTTACAATCTCCTTCTTTACATGCTTGCAAGTCATGTAAGTCGTTTCCTCTGCATTTATTTTTGCTTAAAACTCAGTCTCTAAGTTATCATGTTGGTTAATTCCCTATCTAGACTTTAGGAGCTTCTTGGTATCTCTTGTCCATGGGACGGCAATTCTACTGCTTTGAAACGGCTTGTACAAGAGAGACCAGTTCAAGAACAGTAGGGTGCATTAAGAGTTATCTGGATTGTGAAAGCCTGGGGTTACAAGACCGCCAGTTTTGGCGGAACGTTACTCGCGTTGGGGTAAACTGTGATGCAAGAAATCCCAAACTCGCCTTCCCATATGGAATGTTTGCTGATGCATTTATCAGTGGCGCTGCTTCATCTCCTTTCATAGAGAAGTACTTGTACTGTCTATGGTGGGGTTTAAGAAGTTTAAGGTATGAAGCCTTTAGGATATCTCAATCACATTTCTTTCCTATCGAAATTGGCATTTTTATTGAAAGCCACTTACATCGGTTCAGTTCTGAATTTGACCGTCAGAGTTATCAGTACCTTTCATGTTCTTTTCTTCACATAATATTGAGAATCCCAAGTCCAATCAGGTTGAAATTTAAGGGGTTCAGTGACATCTGACTAATTGTTGAAACAACTGAACATGTATTTTAGAAACAACCTCCGGTAATACGTTCGCCTAGCAAAAGCGTGATGTACTTCTGAAGTCTGGAGTTAATTGTTCATAATGCTAAAACATTCACATAATTTCTGCAGCTCTTATGGACAGACTTTGGAGACGACCACTTTCCTGGGCGAGAATGTGTTCTGCATTGTCATTTGCATCATCGGTTTAGTCCTTTCTGCTCAGTTACTTGGCAACATGCAGGTCTAGTATGCCACAAACCTCCACCTACCACTTTTTCTTATTATTAAGACCCTGGAACAGGAAAATAATGCTCCTGTTACCATCATAATCATCTATCATATTTACAGCAAATTGTTGTCTGGTCCAAAAGCTTCTGCTTTGGCTTCTCGTGTGTATCCTACTAGAAAAGTAGTTCTTGATTTGAAGAATTTCGAACTCTTCTATTATTTCTTGTAGGCCAATTTACAGTCTCTGACGATAAGAGTGGAAGAATGGAGGATTAAAAGGAGAGATGCAGAGGAATGGATGAGGCATCGCCAGCTACCTGAGGAGTTGCAAGAAAGGGTTCGCCAATTTTCTCAATACAAGTGGCTTGCCACCAGAGGAGTTCATGAAGAATCCATAGTGCATTCCTTGCCTACGGATCTTCGACGGGAAATTCAAAGACATTTATGTCTGTCCCTAGTTCGCCGTGTAAGTTGCTTGTAACTCAGAGGCATATCGCTTCTCAGATTTTAGCTAGTTTACACCGAAATTACCATTATCGTTACTTTTTCTTACAGTACTATCCTTGAATCTGCATTCTCATTCCATGACTGCACAGGTTCCCTTCTTTGCACAAATGAGTGACCAGTTACTTGATGCCATATGTGAACGCCTTGTTTCGTGTTTGAGTACTGAGGGTACTTACATATATCGTGAGGGCGATCCAGTGGACGAGATGTTGTTCATTATCAGAGGACAGTTGGAAAGCTCAACAACTAATGGAGGAAGGGCCGGCTTCTTCAATTCTATCACCCTCAGACCAGGTGACTTCTGCGGTGAAGAACTACTAACGTGGTCATTAATGCCCAATTCCACTATAAACAGGCCTTCCTCAACGCGAACTGTTCGAGCACTTACCGAGGTTGAAGCTTTTGCGCTCCAAGCTGAAGACCTTATATTTGTAGCAAACCAGTTCAAGTACCAGAGCAAGAAGCTGCAGGATGCTTTTAAGTACTATTCTCAACAGTGGAGGACATGGGCTACTTGCTTGATACAATCTGTTTGGAGAAGATATAAAAAAAGAAAGATTACAAGGGAATTGGCTGCAAGAGAGAGCGTTAGCTACATCCAAATTCCAGATGACATATATTACTACGGAGAAGAGAGCTACGAGGATGCTGAAGGTGGTGACAGGCTACCCACAGACAATGTTCTCAATGTCCAGCATCTGGGTGCCACAGTCCTGGCTTCAAGATTCGCTGCAAATACTAAAAAAGGAAATCATATGAAATCTCCTGCTGCTTGTTCTTCCAGCTTACAGATGCCTCAGTTATTTAAACCCGATGAGCCTGACTTTTTTTCACCTTAAGACGATGTTTACTTAGCTTAGAACCTAATCCGAAAACGAAAGAAAAAGACAAAAAAAAAAGAAGAAGAAGAAGAAGAAAGCATTGAGGAGAATATAGATAGGAACTTTGCATGTAAATTTATATTGTTAGGATAGCATTCATGTTTACTTTCTTGAGACTCTATCGTGTATAAAACAACTAGAATCATCAATTTGATAAACAAATTTATTCTGATACAGTTTTATATATTAGTACTTACATCAAATAGAGGGACTGAATCCTATCCATATCCAGTTTCCGGAAACAGATCCTCTGACTGTTTCCACTCTGCCAATTAAGTTAAAACTATCAATTTTTTCCACTAACTTATAGTTAGCGAGAAGTTATCACTTGTTTCACTAACTACACCAAATTATCCACTTTAGGTCATTAACTCCACTTAAAAACATATGATACATGTTTAGAAGATGTCAATTCATTGTCATATCATCTACTCCACTTTTTCATTACTTAAAAAGTGCTCTCAATTTGTAAAGTATTGTTTCTTATCTCACCATATTCTTGCACCTTAAAGACATACTTTTATGAGCCTTTGGTTTAGTCATCTTGAGTTATTCTTTATGTATGGTCATTCGAACCAATCACATTGTTCCATAACCTAACTTAGCAATAATTGGAGTCATCCTATGATAAACCTTATATATTTACATCCCTTTTAATCTCCTCGTCGAAGTTAAGAGCCATCGTACACCTTCGAATTTAGCATGACTTAGTTGCATCTTTCATCTTTGTTTTCGCATATAAATCTTGCCCCTAATTGAAGGTATTTGTTAATATGCACTAATGCATACCAATGCTCATTTATTCTTGAGTTTTGTTGATATTGCCTATTTTGTCTTGCTTACTAACAAGCATTTACCTTGTTTCATTGTTAACATGCCTTCTTCATGTCAATCTAAGAGTCAAATATCGATCAAAACTTATCAATACTTGCACAATTTTGCAATTTATACCTAATGGTTTATTAGTACTTATTTAACAATTGAGTCGAACCATTGGGTAAGCATCTATATTATTAAATGAGTATGTCTCTTTACCATCCTTTTATCTAAGAATACTACTAGAAAATCATCAGCTCAAGTAATAGTAAGAGGAATAAAAATCGATACGTTCAAAGAGTTAGGCATACTTTGTTTATGCTAAGATATACGAAAGACTTGAATCAGAGAATTAGGTGAAAGCTTTAGTTTATATGACTAATTATGTCTATAGCGTTATTAACAAACTGAAATCAATAGCGACTCAGTTATGTTGAGGAATGACTATCCATTGAGTGGTATAAACAAATTGGTCCTATTGATCTTAACTAGGTCTAGAAAATATTGTTGCTTACCATGTTAAGCTTTTTGCTAAAGGATTGGTATAATATACAGCAAACCATGTAAGGGTATAAATTTTGTGTCAATATGTTTCTTTTAACTTCTCGAAAGGAATTTTTTTAATGATGATTACGTATGCTTATCTTTTTCATTATATCAAATAGATTACTCTCTAGTAGCCTTCCCATTTTTATTACCATTGAATATTTTTTAATTTACTTATCTTTATTTAGTTGTAAATCCACCAACCTATCCGTTGTAGTAACGGTAGTAGGATGATATGTCGTAGGATTAAATTGAGGCTAAATTAGTGTCTTCAACTTCCTTGTGTCGTAGTTTAGATTCGCAACCAAGTTCCCAACAAATTTCTTTTAAACAAATTGCACACATTCACTTAGGATTTCTGTCAAACACCTGCTATACACTGCGTTAAAAGATTATGTCAAACAGTTTTGCTGCATGTTGAATGTAGGTAATTCAATATGACAATTGTAAATTTAAAGCAGCGTTCTTGTAAGCATGTAACCATATTTAAGCCAAGTCTGAGTAGCTAAACTAGTGAACCACTCACATATTCCTTTAAGACAGTTTCATAAGCACGTTCTTTGCATTCCTCTCATAGACATTTTTAAACAATAAATAAAATGAAAACAGATTGTACAAAAGGAATTTTTATTAATATGTAATTAATGGTAATACATGAAATGAGGGCCAAGCCAACCATTTTTTTGTCCATATTACATACATATTCATAAGTCAGCAGATGGAGAAATCAACCATAGTTTTTCACTAACCATCATTGTAGCACCCCACTCCCGCGAGACTCGAATCTGACATCGACGGTGATATCCGAGCCCGTGACCCGCGAGGGTGGTATGCTAGAGCAGTCAAAACAATCCAAATACTTAGTATGACATTTTTATTTTTGAAAACAATCGAATGCGCGCATATCAGTAAACAATTTGGGCCCGCAATATGAAAACATTTTCAATCAAATACTATTTCAGTACTCAAATC
>JANSVB020000168.1:238549-263336 GCA_025504935.2 Erythroxylum haughtii | reverse complement strand
CTGCCTTACGGTGGAATATGCGTCGGAACGACCCACGGGCGTCCCGGTGCGTACTCCACGGTGAGGGGGCGCTACATCTTAAGCAAGTACTTTCCATTGTACATAAACAAAAACTTTATGACAAATTAAAGAAATGTACTTTTTTGTTCCTGAAGTTATATTTCTTGGGTTTGTTATGAGTAAAGATGGCATCAAAATTGATGAGGCTAAGGTTAAAGCCATTGTCAAATGGCTTGCACCTAAGTCTATTACTGAAATGAGATCCTTTCATGTTTTAACTAGTTTTTATTGCAGGTTTGTGAAAGATTTCTCAACTAAGGCAGCCCCACTAAATTCGTTAGCAAAGAAGAACGTAAAGCTCAAATGGGGAGAAGCACAACAATTTTGCATTCTAGTCCTTAAAAAAGGATTTGACAACTACACCGGTATTATCCTTACCTAACTTTGAGCAAACTTTGAAATTGAATGTGATGCTTATGGCATAGGTATTGGTGTTGTGTTAATACACAGAGTTAAGCTTATAGCATATTTTTTTGAAAAGTTGAATGGTGCATGTTTGAACTATCCAACTTATGATAAAGAACTTTATGTTGTCATTAGGGCTTTGGAAACCTGGAAACACTACTTGATGCCTAAAGAGTTTGTCATCTATACTGATCATGAATCTCTTAAATATTTGCATGGTCAAAACAAGCTTACTAATGACATGCTAAATGGAGTGTTTTTATTGAATCTTTTCCTTATGTCATTAAGTACAAAAAGGGTAAATAAAATGTTATTGCTAATGCATCGTCACGTAGGCATGGGTTGCTTGTTACTTTGGACACTAAATTATTAGGATTTGAATAAGTGAAAATTTTGTATCAACATGATCCTGATTTCTCAAGTTTCTATGCTTCCTATGAGTCTGGTGCAGTTAATAAGTTCTATAGACATAATGTGTTTTTGTTTCAAGGGAACAAATTTTGTGTTCCTAATTGCTCCATGCATGAACTGTTGGTACATGAAGCTCATAACTGTAGTCTTATAGCTCATTTTAGTATTCTTAAAATTGTTGATGTGTTGCAAGAACATTTTCATTGGCTTAATTTGTGAAAGGTGCATTGAGTGCAAAATGGCTAAATCAACATCTAAACCATATGGACTATACACACCATTTCCCATTCCCTCATCTCCTTGGGTTGATATTTCTATAGATTTTGTGCTGAGATTACCAAGATCTTAATGGGGGAATGATTTTGTATTTGTTATAGTTGATCGCTTTTCCAAAATGGAACATTTTATTGTTTGTAGGAAAACTGATAATGTTGTGCATGTGGTTTATTTATTCTTTTGAGAAATTGTTAGGTTGCATGATATTCCTCGAAGTGTTGTGTCTAATAGAGATGTAAAATTCTTAAGCTACTTTTGGAAAACTCTTTGGGAAAAACTAGGAACTAAATTATTTTTTTCTACTACTACTCATCACCAAACTAATGGTCAAACTGAAGTTATAAATGTTACGCTTAGTACCCTATTTCGCGCCATAATCAAACAAAATTTGAAAAGTTAGGAGTCTTGTTTACTTATAGCTGAATTTGCTTGTAATCGTATAATTCACACTGCTACCAATTATTCTCCATTTGAAATTGTTTATGGTCTCCTTTGGATGTGTCTCCATTACCTATTTCTGAGTTTTTAAATGTAGATGGAGCCAAAAAAGTTGAATTTATCCAAAAGTTGCCTACCAAAGTGTGTGAAACTATGGAGCACAAAACTAAGCACTATGTACAAAACGCCAACAGGGGAAGAAAATAGGTCATTTTTTAGCCTGATGATTGGGTCTAGGTTTATATGTGCAAAGAAAGATTTCCTACTTCCCAGAGAACAAAACTGCATCCTAGGGGCGGTGGCCCTTTCCAAGTTATGGCTAGGCTGAACAATAACACCTACAAACTTAATGTTCTGGATAACTAGGGTGTTAGTGCAACTTTTAACTTATCTGGTGTTTCTCCCTTTGAATTTGATGCAAATATATTGGATTCGAGGACAAATCCTTCTAAGGAAGGGGGAATGATATGGATCAAAGGTCTAGTGACGTGATATCTTAATTTGGGGTCAATGGTTTGAGTGTTTGAGATAAGAGTTTGGGGTTTTTAACTTAAATGCCATCGTCAACTTTTAAAAAAGATAAAATTGTGGGTATTATTGGGCCCTTGACAAGGGCTAAAACTAAAAGGATGCAAAAGGCTTTGAATAATTTAATTAAAGAAGCTCATTCTCAAGTCCAAGTCTAAGTTGCTTCAATTAAGGAGTCAAAGCAAGTCCACTTAATAAGTCTTGGAGAAGTTAGGCCAACCTAAATTGACAAATAAAGCCCATGGGCAAATTTACTACTAATATGTTTCCTTCTTTGTAAGGGAAAATTGACCAAATCCTATAAGGTCTCTTATTTTCTAAAAGTTAGTTTCTTAGTAGGTTAGGTAATTTAAGATTAGTAGGTTTCTTTAACCAAATCCTACAAGATCTCTTGTTTCTTAAAAGTTAGTTTCCTAGTAAGTTAAGTAATTATAGGTTTAAGGTAATTCATTTTCCTTAATTTTCGGTTAACCCCTCTCTCATATATAGGGAGGCTTGGCTATCACTAGGGAACATAATTTTGTAACATAATTTTATGAGATTTATCCTTATTATTATTCTTGTTGAATAATTAGAATGCATTACATGATTTTCATGCTTTGTATGCGACTTATCTAATTGATTTTGTTTCATCAATTAGTGACATCTTTATTTGTTGTTCTTCTTTCAATCTTATGTTGTTCAATTCATAATTTGCTTGAATTGGTTAATGCATGTTCTTGAGGGTTGGGTTACAAATATGTTGAAACAAACTTTGTTCTTCTCTTTTTGTTCAAATTTTCTTTTGGTTAAAGATCAAGTGGTAAAGCAAGAAAAGTCTTGGGTAAGCTTTTATATTCTACTTGGGGCAAATTGACCAACGCGGATCCATGTTCCATAACACAGGTCCAACATAAATCCTTGTTGGGACTTCATGTTAGCAGTGGTTTTTATTTAGTTTAAGAATTTCTTATAGAGGGACCAACAAAGGTCTAATACGAATATGTGATTAAAATTGTATTGGTCGTGGTGTTTCAAATTCCTAGGGTTTTTTGGATATAAAAAGAATATGGGAGTTATTGTGGAGAGAGCAGTCATTAGAGAGCTAAATTAGAGCATCCTCTTTCTAGAAATTAAAAGAATATGTATTACTAGCAAAAGCCCTTATAATTACAAGCAAGTTAGATAACCAAATCAAATATAATTTAGAAACCTCAATTAATTAACCACTTTTACATTAGTAGGAAATATAGAAGCATATACTTGATATTGTTAGTTACCAGAAACCTCTTATAAAAACCATCCATTAGTCAGTATAAAAGAAAGGGAAAGTAAACCACATCTGGTCAAAACTATTTCTTTTATCCTTTTAATATTCGTTAAGTTAGTTGTTTCAAGGTCTTATTGTTGATTCCTAAATAGACTGGAGTTTCTTTCCCATTATATAACGTAGATTGTGTTTACTAAAAGTAACCTTGAAGAGGTTATAGTCATCACATTTCAACTAATTTAGTTCAACAACACATTGAAGTATACTACTACAATGATTAGCATTGAAGAAGTGGTTGAAGAGAACAAGTATATTCCTCCACAACCTATTGGAAAAGAAGTAGCCAAAGAAATGATGACCATGGTTCTATGGAGCAATATGACATAACTTGTAAAGATGATTAATAAAGGATGAACATTTGACTTTCCTTAATATGCCGAGGCAATTCTTACAACTAACAAATGGATAAAAGAAGTTCTAGTGGATAAACATTTACACAAAATCAAATTGTACCACTTAGGTTTAGTGGTATGTTCCCTGTCAAATCTCTACATGATCTTTAAGTGAAGCTCCTAGATAAATGATTTATCCAAATGACGTTATCCTTTACATTAGTATTTGGATAATAGTTGGCGAAGTTATTCCAAACTAAGTTGCTACTTTTATTGTTGCAAAACCATTCCCTCCCAATGAGTAGTGCACTGACTTTTGTATTCTCAGGGAATAATAGTTTGAGGTTCTAGTAGCTAGGAAGCAAGTGAAGAAGATCCGATTCACCCTAATTATCATACCATAACTAGGTACTTTTGTCATTTCCTATCTAACTCTTATTGTGTAATTGTATTTATTTCATTTATCTTAGAATTTGGGTTATCATCTATAAAGAGTCCTTCCTAATCTTGATCGTCTAGAAGTTTTTATTCTTAATATAATGTTCATACACCCATTTAACCTAAAGGTACTCCTTATTCTTAAAAAATCTCCACAATCTTTTAACCAATGGGACTTTATTTATAACCATGATTGAGTGATTTAGTAAGAAAATGCTTTCCTCCTAACTTTTTCATAAGGCTTTTTATCCAAAGGGAATTCCTTAAAAGTTTCTCAATGTCCATATAAAATGATACGTGTTGACTAGTAGATATATAAATTATCAAGTACAGAGGAAATTAATTATGATCTCCTAGCATAAGAGAGAGATTTATTACACTAATGGCTAATTATGTTCCTTACCATGTCATAAAGACATTGAAAATTGTTGAAAGAGATTTTACTTGCAAAATTTGGGACCTTTAAATAGGTGAAAACGGGAGATTTGAAGCGCAAACCTGAAATACCCGCGAAGGCTTTGAGAGATATGAATTGCATTAGTTAAAACCACCACAAAGATCTTATCTCTGCTAAAACTCAAGCCAAATAACTTATTGAAAATATCTAGAGACTTATTAAGACAAGATATAAATGTAAGATCAACTCCAAAGAATAAAAGAATATCATTAGAAAGTGAAAAATTGTAAATATGGAGCTATTTACATTTCTTATGGTGCTGGAACTTATCCTCTATACAAATGTTATAAGAAATAAGTCTAGAAATTACCTTAACACATAGTATTGAGTGTGGCGGTTATCCTGTCTTATTATTATAACTCCTTGAAACACATCTGAAGCCTAATTATTGGCAAGCATAATAAAAGATGATGTCGTGATGCATTGACTTTTTCAAGATATTAAAATAGATGGAAATTCAAAGGCTTCAAAGGAATAAATAATAAAGTGTTCAACCATCGAACCAAAAGCCTTATGAAGATCAATTTTCATTGTACAATTAATCTCTAACCTTCTTAAATGATAGTTCTTAAGAAATTCTTAATAAGTAAAATGTTTTCCCTTTTGTATCTTCCATCAACAAAACAAGCTTAAGTTATATTAATGAATTATGGCATAGTCCGCCTTAATCATTGGCTAGGAGCTTGGCAATTAATTTATAAAAGGTATTATAATAAGATATATGCATGAAGTCCCTTAGAAAGGATGGGTTGACGATTTTAGGAACCAAGCATGATGTGTTTTATTTTAGAATTTCAACATTTTAACATTAGAGAAATTTTCCAAAACTAGTTTTCACACCTAAGATTTCATGAAGTCCTAACTCATTTGGAAGAAAATAAGCATTAAAACCGTCAAGAATAATGGCCCTATTGGGGTCAAAGTTGAATAATTCCTTTTAATATCATCGTCAGTAAAAGGAATATTAAGAAGATCACACTAAAGTAGAGAAAGAAGCTTGGGGATAAATGCATTAAATGTTAAAACTAAAGAGGAGTTGGAACTTGGGTTCCCATTGAGACTAAAATATTTCAAAGCAAGTTTTAAGAGTTTGAGTTTTATTGAATATAACACTACCATCTTCTAACTATAAGGAAATGATTATGTTATTATTCCTTCTAGCCAAAAGGAAAACTTTGAGTTCTTATTAGTTTCCTTGAGAAAAAAAACTTTAGCCTTTTGCTTGATTGGCTATATTGAGGAAATGAGGACGTTAATCTATTTTTGATTATAACCAACCAAAATGAGTTTCATAGTTATTGATGACTTTCCAACTTTTGTTAAGAAACCAAATATTCTTGTATTTATTAGCATTGAGTTTTGTTGCAAAAAGGCCTATGATAATAGGCTTTATTGACTTCAAATAATCAAAAACTATTTGTTATTTTCTTAGACTATTAAGGCCCTTTGTATCCTATGCTAAGATTGACATAAGGATAAGAAGGAATTCTTACCAAACCATTTGATCTTAGCCTTGCAGCTTGCTTTCCTCCTCTCAACTGTTTTTGACTCATCTTTGAAATCCTGATCAGTAGAAGCTTAGGTTAGATCATTGCACACAATTGAATTAATACACATAACCCTCGTGCATATTCTCTTGATAAAAAGGGTTAACTTTATACTCATCTTTGTAACTTAACTAAAATTGACTATTACCGTAGAATTTTCACCATGTATTTCTTTTGTTCAAGAAGTTCGTAATTTTCACCATGTACACTGAAACGTGATCGGGTGATCTTTTCCTAAAAAGATGTGCGAATCCTTTAAATTTATGGATTATGATTTGATTGTTGTTTTCGGCATAAGTCTTACATGTTGAACAAAAGTATTTACTAAATTCAACTTATGTTTTCGGTTTAATTTCCTTAATAGAATGTTGGCACCTGGGCTTTCGACAAATTCTGCTCCAGTTTCATCCTCGTATTGGGTAATGGTATTCGGTACTTGAGCACTTACGAAAGCTCTTGTCTTGACTTAAAAGAAAGGACGTTCATGAGTTTTGTATCTTTTACAGGTGAAAGTTCAATTCTTTTTATACTTGCGTACCTAGGACAAGTAAACAAGTTCGATAGCTCCTTTCCTGAGTGAGTTAAGTTCAACAGATAGTGGGTTTTGAGTATCCGGTTCACTTCATCGACTGTGGGTCATGGCGGATACGGCGGTGGAGCAACGCCGAGCGACAGTGAGCCAGCTGGACCAGTGGATGGTCCAGGACCAGGTTTTCCGGATATACGATCTCTTCGCCAACGTTCCTCGAGCAGCCCAAACCCTTATGTATTAGAATGTCCTTGCCTTTGTTACTTCTGATTTGATTCCACAACTTTGCTTTGGCCTTTTTGCTTCTTTGGATTTGATATTTTCGATCTGGTATCTTGGTTAACAGGTTAGAGCTTCAAAGGGACAATCACTTAGAGTATCTAACCCAAGGCCTCAAGCAATTGGGTGCCTCATTCGTCGTTTTGGATGCCAAGTGAGTTTGCTAATTTTTTTAATTTCTGTACTGATCTTTTTGTTTCTTTTCTTCTTTAAGTTTGGTTGGATTGTTTGTTAAGTGGTTATAGCCTATTATCTTAGTTTGGTTATTTAGTGGTTATTGCAGCCCTAGTTCTATTATCTTAGTTTGTTTACGAATCAATAGGCATAAAAGGCTGTTTCTTTTATGATTAAGCTTTGATGGTTTATACATATTTAGATAGAACTTAGACAGTGTCATTACTAGGAAGCTTTTACTATACATTCTATCTTGCTCAACTTGGGAGCAGACCACATGGTGACTTTTGCATTGCATTCATGTTTTTAGTGAGAAGTCGGCAATTATCATTCTCTGTGCTTGTGTTATTGATTTTTCTCCTTATTTCCTCTGGATTAGGGGGTTATGTTGGTGAGTTGATACATGCATGCATTTGTTTGCAGTTGCATCAGTCTGTAGTAAAAGTTTACCCTACTCTGTAGTATTTAAAAGTTTCTTTACGAGTTAGTAGTTGTTTGCTGTAGTTGATTTTACAAGTTTATTTTTGTACATTTTATGCAGTCGACCTTGGCTCTGCTACTGGATCCTGCATTCGATTGCTTTGCTTGGAGAGTCTATTGATTATGAACTAGAAAATAATGCCATTGACTTCCTGAATCGCTGTCAGGTGAAGGATTGAGTTCTGGTTGTCTCTTATCATGCTTCTGTTTTTCACTTGTTTGTGTCCATTGTTGTTGAAATTCATCTCTCTCTCCGCAAACATAGACAGCTTTGTGCACATACAAAATAAGGACAAATTGGCATATTGATTCTCTGAAGCATTGTGTCCTTGTCTATCTTGCTTGTGATATGCTTGGGCCTATTTTTACACGTTCTGGTTCTTGCCACTGCTTTATTTTGTCCGGTATGCAAATGGAGATTTGAACTTGATTGCACATCTGATGTCTCCTGGGCACATTAACACGACACCAACCAGTTGATAAACAAGATTAGTGGGTTCTCCACCTTTTATTATGGGCCTAGTTTTGTCCTAAGGTGGTGAAGCTCCGAAAGGGGGACTAAATCACAGCTTAGAATTCAGTCTTATCTAAGTTTCATGGAGCATTTGATTCCTTTGAAATATGTATCTAGCATTGCCAGCAATACTCATTGAAATTTGTGGTTTTCATTTACTGCAGGATCCAAATGGTGGATATGGTGGAGGGCCTGGACAGGCAAGTATTTTACTGCTTGGCATGACTATAATGTTACCCACTTATCTTCATTGGAAGCTTCTACTGTTTATTTTGTAGTTCATCAATTTAGTTGCTGGGGCTGGACCTCTTTTCTCGCACCCATTCTTTTAGTTACATGATACAGTGTTGAAGGAGTCAGTTGTCTTAATTTTGTCTTGTTTAGGTTGCTATCAATGATCTTGATCAGACCATTGGCTTTTATGTCTTTCAGGTTCACATAGGTACAACTTAAGTGCATCTATACATGATTTTTTAGTTTGTATCCTTGTCGCTTACCATCTGTCAAACATTAATTTTTGCTTTATTCTCTCCAGCTACCTCATCTTGCAACAACTTATGCCGCAGTGAATTCACTTGTTACTTTGGGTGGGGAGGAAGCTTTGTTGTCGATTAATAGGTGGTCAAATTTTTTAAGCTTTTGAAGACTTCAGTATTCGTTGCACCAATTTGAAGATCTTCACCTCTAGAGATGTTGATTTGTGATCTATGTTTCAGAACTAAGCTGCACACTTTCTTGAAGCGAATGAAGCAACCAAATGGGGCCTTCAGGTAATATCTTATGTTCACATTTTTATTTCATGGAACAATGAATTTGTATGACTGTGTTATATTTAATTGATAGTTCTGCTTTGCATCCAGTTGATTGATTTCTTTTTTTCATCAGATTTTGAAATAGCTATCAGCATTTGAGTTTGAATTACATATATTGTTCTTGCTGTGTGTAAACTTCATCTGTGAAGGCTACTTTCCATTGTCACATGTTTGTAACCTTCAATTGAGCACTTCAGCAAATTCTGAATTATGGCCATCTCACTTTCTTAGGATGCATGATGCTGGTGAAATCGATGTTCGGGCTTGTTATACTGCTATTTCAGTAATCTCTCTTCTCTTTCCCCTTGTGTGTGGATGTTTCAGGGAACTGGACCTTTTGATAGTTCAATAAGTTATTGAGATGGAAACTGTAGTATTTCCCGTGCTTCTTTAAACCTTTGATTACTTCTGATCAGGTTGCAAGCATACTCAATATTTTGGATGATGAGTTGGCTAAAGATGTTGGAAATTATATATTGAGGTTGGTCTAAGGTTGCCTGTATAAATGAGTTCCTTATTCACCAATGTTGCTGTTTCTGTTTTGTTCATGTTCTATTTATTGCAGGCTTAACTGCCGTTCATTTTAAATTGGTTAATCAGTTTTCCCTTTTAAGAGTAACTCTCCTGTGTATGGTCATGTAAACTTCAAATTTTATTGTTCCTGAATCCTTGCTGGTTCATCCTTTAAATGACCCAAATTTGAGTTCTAGATGCAATTTCACATATCCAAAGATCTCTATCCAATTGTGTCTGTTACATATTGACTGTTTGCTTTGTGAGTGATGTTGGACTTTTGATCGCTCTGTGCTGGGAAACATCATGCACACAAGATTTACAGTAGAATATACTTGTCGAAAAATTCTGAATCGATTCTTCATAATAATTGTTCCTTTTGATCTTAATGCATCTTTCATAAATTGGAATAAGGCATTGTTGATAGGTGCAGTCATGTGAGAAAACATAACGAAGGTAGGTGTATAGCTTGCAAGCATATAGGATGAGTTTTGTCTGCTGTGATTTCTGATTGAGACCTACATGATAAACTTTAAAATCTGACATACTGACAAGACTTTGGAGTGGCAATAACTTTGTAAATGAGGCATTGGGAATTCCCTGCTAACCTTTACTTGTTTTTTCTTAAAACTCTGTGTATCATACCATGAGAAGAGTGTTTTCTAGAACTCAGATATTGGAGATGGGTGAGTTGAGTATTTCAGGATTATTCGAAGTTGTTATGTTTTACCTGATGAATAATAAGGAATCCTGTATGTCATCTTTGCAGCTGTCAGACTTATGAAGGTGGCATTGCAGGGGAGCCTGGTTCTGAAGCTCATGGTGGGTATGTTTCTGAGTGCCCTATTGTTGCCTCCTGAACACTATATCTACTAGGATAAGCTTGCATTTACTTCCTATTTTCGTGGATTTGCTGATTTCTCCAAAGTAAATCACTCATGGATTGCTTATTTTGGTCAATCAGTTATACCTTTTGTGGAGTGGCTACAATGATGTTGATCAATGAGGCTAATCGTATGGACTTAGCTGGTTTAATTGTAAGTCAGATTATCTACTATACCGATTGTCAATTGGAAGTTTTTGTTTATTTGTCTGCAATGAACTGTTTCTCATACCTTATACCTGGTTTATATTCTTATGCTTAAAGATTTATTGTTTCATTTGATATTAGAACTGGGTGGTATCTCGACAAGGAGTAGAATGTGGATTTCAGGGGAGAACTAATAAATTGGTTGATGGATGTTACTCCTTCTGGCAGGTGATCTTTCTTTTCTTGTGTTTTAGTTCTTGATGTTTTATTTAGTTTGACTTTGTATTAAGAAGGGCAGTTGATCAGGGTGGTGTATTCGCATTGATAAAAAGATTGCATGTGGGTGTGCCCCTGACATTTTCGGATGTTGCGGGAGATCATGATACAGATAGCAGTTCTGAAGGAGAAGATACTGCTGAAAATTTGTATGGAGATGACGATGCTTGTGGGCATGGAGGTATGCATGCTTGCTAATGGCTTTTTATTGCATTCTTCAATTTCATGTTTCTTCAGACCAAGCAAATAATTCATGTTTAGGAGTCGGTAGCAGCAGTAGCCATACTAAAATTGTGGGGCATCCAGAAATAGAACCACTTTTCCACAGCATGGCGTTGCAGCAGTACATTCTGCTTTGCTCGCAGGTATAAAATAAATTAGTAGCAACGATCATACCTTGGCATGGAATCTTGGAACTGATAGGTTTTATTTCAGCCTTCTCATTTTTGTGGTTTTAACATGCCTGAAAGCTTGTGGTAACCAGTGTAGAATTTTGCATAAGTTGTTCTTTGTTGACCAAATCTGAGCCACAGCCTTACTTTTCTTCCTTGTCTCTCCTTTTATTTTTCCTCTTTTCCACGAGGAGGATAACAGCTTCTTGTTGCACACCAGTTTCTTTCTACAATTTATTCTGTAAACCTTCCTTCTTACACTTGTCAGTGACTATAACTGAGCAATATGGAACAGTTTGGTTTCTTTTCTACATGTTTGTAGATGTATTGGCCTAACATGCTTGAGAACCAGAACTTGTACCCCCATTTAAGGGTGAAAGATAGTTCTAAGTTCAGGGGTTCTTGCAAGCTTTTCACTTGTTAGTATTCTCATTCAGAAATTTTATCGGTCAGAACTTGGAAGCCCTTGCTTGTCTATTCCAATTTTTTGGTTAGAGCCCCGTGACAAAGAATTTCTTGTGAATCTCTGGTTTATATTAGCAAGTTAATTTTTGTAGGTTCAGGAAGGTGGATTCAGAGACAAACCAGGGAAGGCCAGAGACTACTATCACACATGTTACTGTCTTAGCGGCTTATCAATATGTCAATACAGCTGGTCGAGGGATGAGACTTCTGCACCTTTGCCACGGGCTGTTTTGGGTCCCCATTCCAATCTCTTAGAACCTGTCCATCCCATCTACAACGTTGTCCTAAAGCAATATCACCAAGCTCATGAATTCTTCTCCACATCCTAAAGCTCACGCTTGATATTCATTACGAGGCTTCTAGTTAAATTCTGAGCTATGCTTATTTTAATGATCGAAATGTAATAGTGTAACACACAAGTGTGCCAGTGGCAACTCTGTCTCTCTCTTGGTTGTTTATGTCCTGTAGGATCAAAATAAGTATCCATGAACATTCATTTTCAAAACTCAAAAGATTGGAATCTTCCTAGGCCATCCATCAAATCCATTAAGAATCTCCAGTTTTGAACATAAAAATTTGTACGTTAGGCCTGGATTTCGTTGGATTCTACATAATTTATACAATAATGCATATTTAAGTTACTAAAGAGCAATTTATTATCTTAATCTATACGATAACGCCCATTTAAGTTACTAAAGAGCAATCTATTATCTTAATCTATGCCTTTTATAATAACGTAGTTAACTCCCCACATTTTTCTACCCACTCTTCAATCGGCCGCCACTGTAAAACACCTTAAACCAAAAAGCAATCCCAGCCCAGAAAGACCATGATAGACCATGACAGTGACCAGAAGCAGCTTCAAAAACAACGCAAACAAGACGATGAAGAATACGTACAAGGAAGAACACAACAGCAGCATGTACAAGAACAAGAACTGATCAGTTCCAAAGCTCCGCCGCCACAACCACCCACCAACATGTACTCTCCAAGTCCACCCCATGTTTTAGATTCTCCTCCGGAGTCATCTCTCTCCTCCGATCATGGCTTCTCACCACCAGACACAAAACCAAAGAAGCCACCGTCTCCTGTGGCGGTTCAACCGACCAAGAGTGAAAGTCGAGGCAAAGATGGAGAAGTTGTTGGTCATAGTGAAGAGGGTGGTGGCGGGAGAGGGGTGAGACCAAACTTGTCCATTCTGAGAAGAGTAAAGAGAGAGGCCATAAAGAGAAGGGCTTTACTGGGGTTCAGGATTCTGGGGTTTGTTTTTTGTTTAGTTTCCTTCTCTGTTTTGGCTGCCGACAAGAACCAAGGATGGGCACTCGACTCTTTCCATCGCTACAAGGAATTCAGGTTTTTGTGACTTCTTGTTTTCTATTCAGTTAATCCATCGATGCCAGTATCAAAATAGGGTCTTTTAGTGGTTCACTTATTTCATTCTCAACAATTAAGATTTGATTTGCAGATTCTTTCATGTGGCTGCAGGTATTGTCTGACAGTGAATGTGATAGGTTTTGTCTACTCAGGCGTACAAGCATACGATCTAGCCTATTCTTTGACCGCCGGCAAACAATCTGTCCGGAGTCAGCTCCGGTACTTGTTTGATTTTTCCTCAGATCAGGTGAGTCGTTGTCCGTGTGAAATTATTATTGTATTAATTCGCGTACCCAATATGTGACCAAGTTGATGAGTGTCCAATTCTTGGATCGTCACTAATGCGAATAATGGTGTAAGGTGGGGTCAAATCCTACTCCGACTTCTAGTTCTAACTGAAATATCATGTCATAATACTTGGACCATACGCTGATATAATGATATTGTTCCAGGACCAACTTTTAGTTGCCTTTTTTTATCTTTCTTCCTTTACTTTTTCACCTGTGTCACTTCAATGTTTAGAAGAGAATATAACTTAGAACCTTTAACATTTTATAAATTCATATTATAAACAAATACACATTCATTTTATAATTATTACTTTTATGTGTATATATGTTTTCATAAATCTATACAATTATTATTTATTTTGCAGTTTTAATTTAATATTTTTGTTGGTTTTAATATTTAAAAAAATTCAAACTTAACAAGTTTTTTAAATAAATTTTGTCAATATTTTTCTATATTATTTGAATATATAATTTATATTAGTCACTTATTAAATATTTTTTACTAACGGTGAAAAAATAAAAGCCCTGGTGATAAATACTTCATTTGTATCCATAGCAGTATGAGTGTTAAAATTGTACAAAATTTAATTGCTTATATTAAACACTAATTGGGCAAGTGAAGTGACTTCTTATACCATGGTCAGGTTTTGGCATACCTTCTTTTGTCGGCAGCCTCTTCGGCTGCGTTTCGAGTTGAGGATTGGGAGTCCAACTGGGGAGAGGACAAGTTCCCTACAATGGCAAAGGGATCTGTGGCACTGTCCCTCCTAGCATTTCTGGCTTTTGCACTAAGCTCCCTCATTTCTGGTTATACGCTTTTCACTCCCTTGTGATATATGATGTCACGTTCACAGGGTATATACATGCGTAGTGAAACTATATGGATGGTATGCAAGCAAGCAAGCAAGCAATCATTTGGGGCTGTTCTTATGTTAATATTTTAATCAAATGTTGTACCTTGTTGGATGATTGGATCTTTGTTTGCGAATGATATGAATGAATGTAATTTACTTTTGAATACGAATCCACAATGGAATTCGTTTCCAATAATAAGCAAGCATCAGGTTTCCTGGAACATCAATCCCAGTTCAGAGTTTAAACAAAACATCCAATGAGGTGGCAGGCAGGTAAATCCCCAGACAGTTGTGACACTGAAGAGTAAAACCCAAGTGACAATTGAAAAAGCAAAGCACGAAAACATAATCCCGTGCCAAATTAAGAGGCTAAAATGCGTCCATGTAGATTAAGGACCCAACCATTGCTATTGTCCTAAGTAAGACCAAGTGGAGTCATTTCCATCTACCTACTGTATAGCCAATGCAAAGTATCTCACCTATCAAAGAAAAAAAAAGGATAAGTTCTAGCCAGACAGATCTCTACCTCCCACTTCCATGGCAATCACTACTGCTAACACAATTCCATCCAAAATCAGGGCATGGGTTTATGAAGACTATGGCAAATCAACCAACGTCTTAAAACTGAAATCAGACGTTGCAGTACCACAGTTGAAAGAAGATCAGGTACTGATCAAGGTTATGTCTGCATCACTAAATCCAGTTGATTTCAAACGAATGGAAGGGATGTTTAAGGAAACTGATTCTCCCCCACCTGTAAGAATCTATTTCTTTTGCTATAATATGTAATTTTTTTCCTGGATCTGCTCCCTCAAAGTTTTTGGCTTTTCACAGACTGTTCCAGGCTATGATGTGGCTGGTGTGGTGGTCAAACTGGGAAGCCAAGTCAAGAAGTTTAAGGAAGGAGATGAAGTATATGGAGACATTAATGAGACAGCTTTAGTTGGACCAAAAAATCATGGAACTTTAGCTGAGTACACAGCTGTTGAGGAGAGGTTATTGGCTCATAAGCCTAAAAACCTCAGCTTTGCAGAAGCGGCTAGCTTGCCCCTTGCCATTGAAACTGCCCATGAAGGCCTTGAAAGAGCGGGTCTCTCTGCTGGGAAAACTGTCCTTGTCTTAGGAGGTGCTGGCGGAGTTGGGACTCTAATTATTCAGGTCATTTACTGTCTTGATGTTGATTTCCTTGTGATCTTTCTCGTGAATTCAGGAATGAGCATTAACGTACAAAGAATCTGGAAATTCCCTTGTTTGTAATCAAAGTTTAATCCTTTACACATTCTTCCTGATTGATGTAGCTTGCTAAACATGTCTTTGGTGCTTCTAAAGTGGCTGCCACTGCCAGCACTGGGAAATTAGAGTTAATTAAGAGCTTGGGAGCGGATATGGCTATTGACTACACCAAAGTGAACTTTGAAGACCTGCCAGAGAAGTTTGATGTCGTTTATGATGCAGTTGGTAAGATTCTGATGTCTATAAAATCCTGAAAACTTGAAAATTTTGGGTTCAAAATTTTTTCCGTCTTGTGTTGGAGGCTGTAGTGCAGGTATAAGATATGTTGTTTGCGTGAATGACCTCCACTCTAGTTAAATAACAACTGGTAGACTAATTCTTTAAAGCCAAAAAATGGAAACAGGGCAAAGTGACAGGGCAGTAAAGGCAGTGAAAGAAGGTGGAGGTGTGGTGACAATATTCGGTGCTGTTACTCCTCCAGCAGTCATTTTCGTTGTCACTTCAAATGGCTCTGTGTTGGAGAAATTGAAGCCTTACCTGGAGAGTGGGAAAGTGAAGCCTTTGATTGATCCCAAAGGTCCATTTCCATTTTCACAAGCTGTAGATGCATTTTCCTATATTGAAACTGGCAGAGCTGTTGGCAAAGTTGTCATATATCCTATTCCATAACAAAGTGCTTTGCATATTCTCCTATGTATGTAACCGAGTTGCCTGTGAACTAGAAAATGTTATAAAGCTTTGAGAGTGTATCTGTTTGAAAATAATAAGCACCGCTTGCTATTAATCTTACAACCTCAGGCTCAAGTTCTTCAAAACCTATGCTTTTTTCAGTCCCAATGGCAAACAACAACAGAAAAATACTAGAGTCATTGGCCTTGCAAGTAGCTATATTACACTTTAACGGTACAACCTGGTTTTCCTGTGGGAACTGTGGGCTTTAAGGGCAATAACCTTGCAAAGAACTTTAAGGCATTTTTAAGCAACTTGTATACTTCTTTGAGATATGAATTTACAATATTACAGAAAATTCATAGAGTGATCTATTTGTAAGTTTACATTCATCAACGTTGTGGGGCCAATGTTTCCTGTATGGAACCAAAAGCTGGTGCAACTTCTATTTTTAGGTACAAAACTGCTCTATGCCTTAGTTTTATTAGTATATTTGCTACTTAAGTTTTGGTTAACTGCTGTAATACAAAACTTACAGCAGTTATTACTGCTTGTTCATGAAATATGAAGAATAAAATTATCTTGTGAAATATATATATATTTCTCATAACAAATAGGGTAGGCACCTCTGTTATAGCTTAGTTATGCAGATTAGAAATAAATACATATAAGTAGAAGGCATAAATTCTAGAGTAGCTATTTTCGCTAGTGTAACATTCCACTTTATTTCAATTACTGATAATCAACACTGAAGTACTTAAGAATCTTATAACCTCCAATGATGCCAATAGGCCTACTTCTACCAAATTAACTCCATGCATGTCCACCTTAATCCCTCGAGTCTAAGCACCAGCAGTAATAGTCAGACCTTGATATTGCTAGCAGTTCTTCTGGGCCCATCTTCTCGAGCTCATTTTGCCTCCGTGGAGCGAAGTTATTTCTGTTTTGTGGGTCAGAAGCAAGTGGGTAATCTTCTATCATATGACTTTGTGATCTCATCCTCATGTAAAGCCTCATAGTTGCTACACATTCCTCGTAAGGGTCTTGAATGCCAGTTTGCATGTCATATCTATACATAAAGTGCTTGGACATTAGAGGCTTAAACTATCAAAGAAAGGTACGAGAAAGAACATGCCCTACTGTTTTCAGGCGACTTACCCAAGATAAGCTTGTGTTAGGTACTTGAGTGAATTGCTGAGCTTGCTTGTTTTCATTAGTGGAGGGTATTTTGCGGTATCTCTGTATTATGAGTCAAATTCAAAAGCATTGAAATAACCTCACTGCCATAAATAATTCAGAAGCTCCATAGCCATATATATATATATATATATATATATATATGATATCCCATAAAATATAAGTTTGCAAAAGACTTTTTATTACCTGATCATTCCAGCTGGATATTCTACTTCAAGACGGTCAAGATCATGGTCCAAACCATGACCAACTAGAATCCTAGCTTTTCCTCCTTTGGGTCGAATTTTCCACATTGGTTCTCCATTACATAGGAAGTCTTGAATCTTCTTTTGGACTTGTCTTTGTTGCATTGCATCCCTCAAGTACTCTGGCCGAATGCCAGTGGTTTCGTACCTGGAAGTAGTGATTACGAACGTGACTATAGTGTTTAACTTTTTTCTTTTTTGTAGTTACACGGGAAATCTCACTATCAGAAACAGCTTCTATTGAAGCTTGTAATAGATTTTTACCTATAGTTTGTGACCGGAATTGGTGGTTTGACATAACTGTGGAAGATTATATTTTCGTTCTCATCAATGAGGCAAACCCTTGCACAAAGGTCATGAGAACCATCACTGCCTCCTCCAACCATCTTGCAAGCCAATGCAACTACTTGTGGACCTCTTGCATAAGCATTGTCTATAATTAAGTTGTCTCTGAAGCCTAAATTGGCCATGCGAGCTAGTAGACCCTAGAAGGACAATAAAGGAATTGGTTGTAAAAGAGAAATCACTCGGAAATTGGAGCCAAACAATATTAAATACAAATGGAAAGGGAACAAAAAGGAAAGATTGATGGAATGCAACGCTGGACCTTTACCGAATGAACTGCAGAGAGCTGGCATCGTTCTTGGTGAACTCTGCGAGCATTAGGGCTATCAAAGATGGCTAAGCAGAATCTACATCCTCGGCTAGTGAAGATACTCTTACACTCTAGTTTTGGCAATTGACCTACAGAAGAAAAATAGTGCTTAATATCACCCAAGTAACACTCTGAATCGGTGAATATTACTATTTAGAATTTGGCAACTTACCCATTAGACCTACATGCTCCCTCAAGGATTCAAAAGACCTGCAATGTTTCTTACAGACTCCACACATGGGTTCATGAACTGAATGAAACGAGATTTTCATGTGCTCCACTAGGTGTTCCATCCTATTGAATTGTCTGAAACATGCAGCACACTTATTCCTGCAACAGACATGACAAACGATACAACGCAATTTAATATAGGGCTGTATTCACATAAACTAATAACACTATGAATGCTCATATCATAGCATTTCACTTTTGTCTACTGCACAGAGAGAAGGGAGACAGAAAGACTAAATGAGGAAGGATACCTCAAAGTCTCCGATGACTCGTTTCTGTTATCCATGGCAGATGCTCAAGTATCTATAGTTCTGATCAGGAGTAGAGAAGACTAGGGAGCTAGAGGTATGTGATGAAGGAGTTAGGGGCAGGAGTGTATTTATACTGGTAGGAGCTAGAAAAGGAATCTCTACAAGTTGACGCTTTCTAACCTTAAAAAAAGCATAAAACAATTGGTCCAAATCCAAATTCTTGGGTCCCATTCTGGAACCAGAATGATCATGAAACCACCCTTCAGCCTCTCTCCCCTATCCCCTCTATCTCTCCCCTTCTTGCATGGCTGTTTGAATTTTAAATGTTGTCCGTGTGGTTGGCAGAACTTCACAAAAAAGAGAAGTTTATATGTGGGTATGGTCTGTGCCTTAAGCAACCAAAACAAGTCATTCTAGGTTATCCAAGTGTCATAAGTATGGCAGCGCTCTTTTCCTTTATGCCTTTGAATGTGTGCTTCCACAGCAAAAACAAGCTACATAATTGGACCTTTCATTAGATGAGTGGATCGTCTTGAAGTCTTCAAAGAAAACAGTGAAACTAGGAGCTCAGAATCTCGACTACGATGGTGAATTCCACATTGGTCGCGGTTGTGAAATGACCATGCGTCTGCTGTTTTATTTCTGCCCTAGCACAATAACGCAAGTGTCTCTCAAAAGTATAGGAGCTTTTAATCCACTGAAATTACTATTCAGATATACAGTTAGGTTACTCTGTCTCTTTTTTCTTATAAGATGTTACTAACGTATGTCTATCACTACGACCATTCGATCGGTATTCACAACTAATCTTTTGATTAATGATTGCTACCAGTTAATCATATCATATACTATGTGATAAAAAAATATTATTTTTAATCCTAATGTTACACCAAAATATATCTTAAGTCCTAGCCTTTAATTAATAATATAAAAATTAATTTTAATGTTATAATAATGTTACACTTTTAATTTTAAATTAGTAGAATTTCAAATTCTCAATAAATTTATTTGTTCTATCAATTTAAATTAACATTAAGACTTAAATATATCCAATTCATCATCAAATGTCATGCCTTATAGATATTGGCTGTAGCCGTTTTCTCAAGTTTGTATTAGTTTTAGGGTGTTATCGCAATTTTTTGTTTCCTATTTTTATTAAGCTTATTGTATCTTATTTAAATCTTTTGAAATATTCAGAATTCAAATATAGTTGCAAGTTCTTTCTGCTTTGTGCAAATTTTATTGGGTCATGTATGATCAAGATCCACCTCAAACTTGAACATATTTGACCTCAAACTTTAAAATCATCCCTGCTAATCAATCTAAATTATCACCACCTCCTTTAATACTGGACTACTATCGAGAAAGAGAAGAGAAATCACATGTGATATCTAAAGTCTACGAAGAAATTAGTAACTTTATAAAAAAAATCTACAAAACAACATTATTACGAACAAAATGAGTTTTGAAATTATTATATCAAGAATTGAAAGAAGAAGAATTGAAGAAAATGGAGTTTAGAAAATGAAACAAACACAAAAAATTAGAAAATAAAAAAGAATTTATTATCCTGATTTTCTACTATTTTATATTCATCAATGTCTACAAGGTTGAAAATAAAAGTTGAAATAAGTTGCCCCCTCTAGGATCAAAAACTAAAATAATGTTTACATTTCTTAAAGTATGAAAGTGCATATGCTTATCTTTTTGTATTGATACACCCTTTAGGTGATAGACACATGGTGATGCAATATCCTATACTATCTCAACAATCTCATTATCATCACTATTATATGCCAAACTTGTGTACTTCTCAACAACCCTCCTTTTTATGTTTATTTGGTTAATTCTTGAATAAATATACTCCAAAAATTCATCATCTTCTTCATAATTCTTGTCTCTTTATCTTTTTTTTTAATGTTCTTTATATGCTTCTTCCTCAACTTCAATATCTTGAGTATTTGCATTAACTTGCATAGACCAAGATACAAAATATCAAAAAGAAAGTATTATAAATATCAATCATTTGAATATATAATGGTTTAAGATTTTAATCAGATAGACTATGTGAGGGTTATAAGATCAAGAATTAAGAAATTTTGATATAATTAATAGTGTAATGCAAGGATTGATAGAAGATTTGAAAGTTAGAAAGACTAATAGGTAAAAGTCAAGAAAATAAGAATCAAGAATCAAAGATTATGATGAAACAAAAAGAAGAATCAAGAACCAAGACTAAGATTAAGATAAAAGAAAGAAGAACAAAATATTAACGCTAATATAAAAGAACAATATATATTGATGGAGTTACTTTTAAAGGATCATCAACTCTAATACTACATGTTACAGTCAAAATGAGTTATGAAATATTTGTCTTGAGAATTGATAAAAGAAGAAGAAGAAAAGTACGTGGAGTTTAGAAAATAAGAACTAATAGAAAAATAAGTAGAGAAGAGAGAAAATATTAAAAACAAACAAACAAACTTCTTGTTAATTGATAACTATTCAATTATTAGAACATAGCTTTTATATGACTCTCATGACTAATCATATTTGAACATGTATTATACTTATTTTATACTATTTTTATATGTATCTAACATTGACGTCACCCTTTGTCCCTCTTTAACTTGAGGTTGGATATGTGAAGATATTATTATGATTATTTTTAAATACTTATATATGGTGCAAATGTTGAAGTTTAATGATCTTAATATTTCGTTTATTTAAATCTTTTTTCTTTTCATTGGCTTCTTTTGCATATAGAAGGGTAAATTGTATTTTAAATATACAAATTTACTCAAATTTGTAATATTAATGAGAACTATATGTCAAAATTTTAATTTGTTGCCCATATAGTCTTCAAATTTATTGACATGGATTACCATATAAGTTGTGTCATTTTAAGTCAAAGTAGACATGAAATTTAAGAAGTAAATTTGTTGTTTGTTAACAATAAAAACCAATAAAACTATTACTAACTATTAATATCATGATGAACTATTTAATATATCATTTACTATTGTGTATAGGGTAAAATATATTTTAAAGATAAAAGAGGCTAATATTCTTTGTAATTTCATCAATTCTGGAAAAATCTCTTATGTTTAAAACTTCTTTTAGGAAGTTTTTAAGATTTCTTAAAATTTCTGGAATCGAGTCTTTCACTAGCAAAATTTTTATTCATTAAAAATATAATAAATTGATATTCTTATTTTTATATTATCTAATAATCAGAGTTTCGATTGAGGTTTGTCCCTTCTTCCAATGGTACTATAATTCTTATTCCTACCTCTTCATACCCTCTTTTGGTTTATCTACATTCTAGGAAATTCATACACTCCATGGATGAAGAAAAAAGTGGAGTCTTGGTCAGAATAAGCCGCTTAGGAAACCCAACAAAGCGAGTGAAAAATATCTCATCAGTTCGAGCCTTATTATCCCTAAACATGTGTGCTTTGTCCTATATCCAAATTCATGGGGTCAATTCCTAAGACTCAAAGTCAGATGAGAACATAAGCATTTCCAAAAGAATAGTAGTAGAGGACAATCAATCTTTATCGATCAATCCCTTTATCCCTCATTCTTCGAGAATTAGAAAGATTTTTTTTCAAGTTTGAATTCGTTTAATTGGAATATGGGCTCTTCTACTAAATTTTCTTTTTCTTTTTATTTATTTTTCTTTTATTATTAGATTACTATAATTTTTTATTCCCAAAAAAACTAGCCGTTTGTTTTTTGAGCAAGCATCTTCTAATTTCTTGCTTTGGCGGGGACGTGCATTGTCCTTTCTCTTATGAAATTTCATTGTCCGCTGAAACTTACTATCTATGAACGGCTGCGGTGTATCGGTTTATTCTTTTTCCTACTTTTTCCTTTTTTCACTAACGGAACACCTTTTTTGATTCACCCATTTGAAAGATTTTTTTTCAAGTTTGAATTTGTTCATTTGGAATCTGAGCTTTTTTATTGAATTTTTCTTTTTATTTTATTTTATTTATTTTTCTTTTTATTATTAAAATTCTATTATCTTCTTTTTTATTCCCAGTGAACCAGGCTGTTTGTTTTAGAAGCAAGCATCTTTTAGTTTCTTTTTTTGGCGGGGACGCATGTTATTCTTTCTTTTACAAAATTTTATTGCCTGTCGAAGGTTAATACCTAAGAATGTCTGCGGCGTATCAGTTTATTTTTCCTACTTTTTCCTTTTTTCACTAACGGAACACTTTTTTTAATTCACCCCCTCCACCTCAAATATCCTCTAATAGCAATTGATTATCCAACACTGGTTATAAAAAAATATTAGAAGGATGTTTAATACCTATATCTTAGCTTTTTGTTCTATTTATTGAAATATCTCTTCTCTTTATCCTCTTCTTCATCTTTTTCTTTTGAGCAGTTAAAAGGTTCTTTTTCTTGAATTTTTGGATGAGCTTGAAGCATGATCTGTTCGTTGCAATGTAAGTGGCAGATAAAACTTTATATAGTTCCAATCATTGCCTTTTCCCTTATATGTTATGGTAGGTGAGCACCCTTATGGGGATTGTGATTTCAGTTCTGGAGGAAAAGATTTCTTTTTTTTTTTCATTTTCTATCTTTTACTCTGGGAAGAGCAAGTTTATCAAAATAGAGGATTTAGTCAGAATTGTATTGGGTTGGAATCTATTTCATATCATTTCTATTCCTTTTACTTTTGAAATATGAACATGGGAATCATTGAAATATTTGTTTGATTATGATTAAAAAGGGGGTATTATTTCGATAATACATTACTCTATTCGAACTCGAATCCAATATAATTTAGAAATGGAATTCAATAATTTTTTCAATTCAATTTGAATAAATTCAAAAGTCTTCGCAGAACGGTCTATAAAAAGCCAAACGCAATTTGATTTCTCAATTCACTTACTAATCTTTCCAGAGCTCAGTTTTGCCCCATACTATAAGTAAAAGGGAAAATGTAAAGACTACCATTAAGACAACCCAAGCAAGATTGACTATCCATGTGAATTATGTCCCCTATCTCTATGAATATGATCGATTTGTTATTGTTCATTAATGATCATTGTTCAGTAAGAAAATTAATAATAAAAAAATCACAAATGTAGATTAAAAAAAAGGACAGAAGACCTTCATCTAAGTGGATATGTGGAAATACGCTATGATGATCCAGAGAAACTTGTAGTTTCTGAATTGAGATGACCCAAGAATTTTGATATTTCAATTTTGCTAGTACTTGGGAACAATATAGCAACGGATAATTCAAAATTAGAATAGGTCCAGTCGAGGGGACAAATCAATAGGAAATGTTATTTGCTTTGTAAGAATGAACTTCTACGGTAAAGGGGCGCATTCAATCCTTATTCATTTGTTGGTTCCTAGTTCTTCTCTTCACCATGTAAGGTAGAGCAGTTTGGTTACTGTAAGGCTCATAACCTTGAGGTTAGGGCCATCTCCGCGACACTCTTTTCTACAAAAAAAAAGGTTGTCCTTGTTCACTTTAACTTAAAATTAATTAATTAATAATTTTCTGTTGGAGAATGGGAGGAAAGAAAAGAGGGGTGAGTCTCGTCGACCAAAAAATCTTTTTTGTATTAGTCCCAAATCAAATAATATATAAATAAGATTATCAATTTATTATATTTTTAAATATATAATTTTCAATTTATATTAATCAACAATCATCGTGAGTTGTCATATTAAGTTAAACGCTGATTAATTTTTTCTTTTTTCTTTGCTATATCCGTTTGTTGGATTTAGTGTTAGCGTCACTTAATTTTTCATGTCTTATTAATATGCTAGATGATTATATAATTAAATAAAATTTTAATAAAAGGATAAACTTAATATCATTCTAAACTTTTTTTTTAAAACAGAGGAACTTGCAATCGTTATCCTTTGAATGCACACTGGGTAAATATCTGGATTGATGGAATAGCCTACAAATCATGTCAACCGGATACTCTACACTAAGCAAGTTCTGTATAACAAGTTCGATTAAGAGAGCATAGGTTGGGGATTCGAACAAAGGACCTTTTGGCCCCCATGTCCCTCACTCCATCAACTCGACTACCCCCTAGGGAGCCTAAACTACTTAATATTGATTAGCTATCAATAAAATATGAT
>JANSVB020000168.1:218112-234316 GCA_025504935.2 Erythroxylum haughtii | reverse complement strand
TACAATGGGAATCATTCCTTCCTTATATATATATATCTAACCTAGCAAATATAACTCATCTTTTACCTATTTGGTTGCATACTACTCATTCTTCTTTTTAATATGTTGCCCCATACATTTATGAAGTTATATCTTCATTTAAGCCTTCTCAATTCTATCCAAACTAGCTCTTTTATCAAGAGGTAAAAGTGCTAAATCAAAATGAGCTAATGGATTAAACCCATAAACAACTTTAGATGGTGAATAATCAGTCGATGAATGTACACTCCTTGTATACAAACTTAATAATCAGTAAGCGATATTCCAAATTATTTAAGTTCCTTTAAATGAGAGCATGAAGTATTGTATTTAAAGACCTATTTATGACTTTATTTTGACCATCGATTTGAGGAAGAATAATATTAGAAAATAACAACTTTTTACTTTAAATTTTCCACAAAACTCTCCAAAAGTAAATAAGGAATCTAATATCTTGTTTACTCACTATACTCATAAGAGCTCCATATATTCGTACTATTTCCTTAAAAAACAAGTCAAAAATATCAGCTGCATCATCAATTTTGTCACAATAAATAAAATTCCATCTTAGAAAACTTATTAATCACTAAAAGTATAGTCCTTTCTATTCTTTGAGCTAGGCAAAATTATTACAAAATTCATACTAATATTGAACCATAGTTCACTAGGTATAAGAAAAGGCATGTATAACCTGTATGGTAAAACCTTATATTTAGCCTTCCTACAAGTGATGCACCTACCACACACTCGTTCTACATCATATCTCATTTTAGACCAATCAAAATGCTCGTTTAACATATCCAAGGTCTTTTTAGTGCTGAAGTGATCCATCAAACCTCTATCATATATCTGACTCGTAAACATCTCACAAATATAACACACAAGCACACAAAGTTTATTTTCATGAAATAAATAACCATAATACCTATAAAATTTCTCAAATGCACCCCTTTCACAAATCAAATAAATATTACCAAATTCATTGTCATTAGCATATAAATTCTTTATATATTCAAATACTAATAACCTTTCATTTAAAGAAGTGAGAAGAACATACCTATGAGACCCCCACATTCTCCTTACCTTGTTTATACTTAATGATAAATGAGAATGTTTTAATATATTTCATCCACCTGATATGATATTTCTTCAACTTATTTTCCCCCCTGAGGTGTACCAGTGGCTCATAATCAGTATATATATAAACTCTTCATGTTATAGGTAAACTCACAGCTCTAATGCCCTTAACAACATATATAACCATTTATTAGGCAGTTCAAGGTTGCCCACTTGAGCTTATCATTAAAATAGACTATTAACCTCTTTTCTTGCATAAAAAAGGAGAATAAGCTTTAAAGGGCACTTTAAAAGTTATTTTGGAAGGCTTGTTTGACCTATAGGAAGACTAACCAATTATGATAATTAAGTGTGTATTAATTATCCCTTAGTTTCTTATTAGAACTTGAATCGAGAATGAAACTTTTAGTAATAAGGAATGCAAAGATGTTGAAATTACTCCCATTGGTCATATGTTAATCACTCACTCATATATACTATAGATTTATAATAATCAGTCTAAATTACTCTAACTTAGTTTTTTAAAGCCAATGATAAATAATTAATTAGCCTAATAGAGGCATGCATAAAGATAACAATAACCCACACTCATTTCAAGCCACTTTAAGTAAATCTACTTATGTCATATATTGACAATCATATTTGATAATTCATCTTTGACTTCTCTTTAGCAGGCCTTTATAAGGCATGCAAATGATTTGGAAAGAATTGTCTTTCAAAAGCCTTAACAGGAATATTTCTTGTAAAATACAACTATCATAGAGATGTTCATGCTCCCCCCCCAGGGAAGCAAAGTGTTGTTAATCTTAATGTATATGTAATGTACGTATATTTTACTTAGTATTTTACTATATTTTCTAACTAAATTTCCTTGATTTAATTGGTTTTATACCACATTTTATGTAATTATGGAAATGCTTTATGGGAACTATATTAGTTAAGGATTTATAAGGTAAAATAAGAAGAAAACTCATTATTAGTTGAAACAGTCTAACACATGACCATGTGCTAATGCGTGTCCCTCTCTAAACAAAAACATAAAGTGAGAAGATTAAATATGGCATGATATATAGTCATGTGCTGAGGCATATTCCTCACTAGAACTTTGGTGTAGAACACAACCTCCTATATGGTCGAGTTAGAGCTTATGTCATATAAGGTAGAGATATAGTGTGATACATGATGTATAACACAAATGTGCTATTGCTCATGTTCCTCTCTAGTAGAAAAATTGGAAAATATTAAAGTACATGATAGAATGATGCAAACGGAGGTGTTAAGAGAAAAATGAAGATAATTGGACAATTTTATACTAGTTTAATAATACTTCTTAAATTACGGATAACTTTCTCATTTGACCTTTGATTGAGATGATTTAAAACGCTACAAAAAGCTTAGGAAGAGTTTTAGAATCTTCTCACTTTAAGTTTTGAGAGAAACAATAAGTATATGGATTAGAACTATTTCACATACCATGTTTTAAGTGGGAATGCCTATTTAAATATGTGAAAACCCTAGCTAAAGGAGGCTTACTAATTTGAGTTTAATTTTTAAGTTAGGGTTAGCAGTCAATAGAGAGAGAAGCCATAAAACATATAGTACATTTATACTTAACAAGGAAGCATATCATGTTAAGAGATTGAGATCTTCACTAGGAAAACTTTTTTTATGAATCTTCAATTCATTTGTTTGTTTTTTGTTGGCTCAAAATGATTTTTGTCTAGTTCTATGTACATCTAAATTAGAAGGAGCCTTAATTTTTTCTTGTCTAGATTGAATCAACTTTATACATAAATAGTTATATATTTCTTTAATATTTGTGTTAATATTAATGTTGATTAGATACAAGAGAAAACTTAAACCTGATTTGATTTTGCATGTGGTCATTATTAAAGAAAACACGCCTATAGATTAATATAGGAACTTATATTGAGGATTGAATGAGGTATTAAAATGATGCTTTCGGTATTTGGGTGACCTTTTATGAAGTTTCACAAAATTTAGTGCATTATTAAATAAGTTAATTAGAAAGATACATTTATTAATTAATCAGTGGATAGGTGGTTATACATTGAAAGGTGATCATTCATTATATTAGGAGAAATTTTCTCGTACAATTTATAAAATATCTAAATAATTGAATTAAAAATTACAAGATAATGCTTGGGGAAATTTTGGTTTAGGATTTATATCATATTTGTTTTCCTATCATTAATTATTTACTTGTTTGTATGTAATGGTAACTTGCTCTATCTAATTTAAGCTAACTTTAGATTAATCAAGTACTCTCTTTATTACTGACCGTATGGTAGTAATTATACTTTCCTCATAGGATTAACCTCTACTTATCTCTTGACTAATATAATATGATAGATCCACTTGCATATAGTATTATACGAGGATATTGGAGAAAACATCAATCAAATATTATTAATTAATCTAGAACAATCTTAACTATCCATTCCTTTATATAAGATACATGATATGCAAGACGACTTGCCTTTTCCATATTTAAAGAGTTATTAGAGAGAGAAAATACTCTCGCTTTCATTTATGCCTATTTTTTGAAAAAACTTTCAACTTTAAGGTGATCCATAGACCTATCCTCTTTTTATAAGTAAGGTTACATCTATTCCTCCTTAAATTTCATAAGTTATAGAGAGGCGATGAGATGATATAAGGAGCTTAAAGAGTAAAGCTAATAGTTATAGTGGTTATAAGAACATAAGTTTAATAGTATTAAATCGCAGGAGTTGCATCCTTATGTCAATAGATTTATAGTAACCTTATTTATGTCATCTATAGTAATTGTCATTCTTTTTAGAGTGTCATATGAACTTGGCTTAGTTAAGTCTAGTAAGAGGCTTTGGCTTTAAAACTTATCAGCAAATTTCCTCCCTAGTGAGAATGACAACAGGTCACTTTTGGCTCACAAGATGCTTCAAGCTTGATTGAGCTTTAAGATGGCCCAAAAATTCCAACAATAGGAATAAGTGATCATAGTCACATATGCTTAAGTATTGTACATATATTGCCTAATTTATTCTGTAGCTGGAAATGAGAGTCAAAACTTACAAACATTTTAGGTGCATTTGTTAAATCACAATTCTAGATAGACTTTAGTTAATTAGGGGAAAATAAGGATTTGGGTGGTAGCATGGAACTAAGAAGCAATGTCAAATATCTATACCAAAATGCGGATATAAAGTAAAGTGTAAAGCTTATTATAAATGTATACATATATCTACAAAATAAAAAGTAGTAATATGGATGCACAAGTATAATGTTGCATTACTTCTTAAGGCAACCAGAAAATTATGGTTTATTGACATACCAAACCATTTATCCGTCATTATGCAAAAAATAACTGGAAAACTAAAAAGTTAATCCTATTGACACAAGCCACCTAAAATATCATAAGTGACTATGTAATAATTCCTTTGAGAAACTAGAGAAGCTTCTTCTTAAGAGGCATAAAGATGTTTGTTAGTCCCTAATCGCACCCAAGAGAGGTGGTGAATTAGGTATTTTTTAAAAAATTTAACAATCTTTTATAACCAATGTAACAATCAACATAAATAAGGATGAAGAAATTGCTTTATATAAATTAATCAAATAATTGAACAGTAAAGACGATAGGAATGAGAAAATATTTATCGTGGTTCGATAAACAACCTTTGCCTAAATCCCACTATAATTTCTCCCTTTAAGGTGAATAACTTTGTGTAATCTTATTTTTATAAAGAGGAACTCTTCGAACCATTTTTTTCCAAGGTGAAGAGGAACCTTAACCACACTTAGAACACTCCCTAAGTACAATATTTAATACCCTCATAAAGTATAACAACTTAAAAATATCTAAATTATGAATTTAATAACATAAAATGGCTCGCTCATACAAATATAAGATAATGATGCTCAAATGATTGAATTTTTTTTTGAAATGTGTGCATACAACATCCAAAACCTTCTCAAAAAATAATGAGAAAACACCTATTTATAATATTTTAGGACCTTAACTAGCTGTTAAAGCCAAGAACTAGTAGTTATAATGGCTATCTGTAGTGCATTGGTCGATGGCTACTGTGTATTTGCAGCACTAGATTCACCAGCCGTTGGAACAATGGTTGACTAAAACATATATTGGTCAACTAATATGGCACAGTGGTCGACCAATACATTAACCAATATTGTTATAAATTCTCGATACATTAAATTTTACAGATTTAACTTATATTAGTCAAATATTGACCTATATAGGATGACTAATCACCTAAAAACATGATGTTGACAACTTCAAATGCTAATGATTAATGCAAACATGAATTAAACACTTCAAAAAATGTTCCACAAAGCTTTTTTTAATGATCAAGAGGCTTTTATTTAAAAACCAAAAGCATCAATGCCTCTTAATAAATGAAAATGCTCATGTAATAAAATAAAATAAAATGCTTATGCATGGTGAGCCTTTTAAATCATCAAATTAACAAAGTTAGAATAAAAATAATAATACAAAAAGTAAAATGACCTTACTAAGTCTTGATCTTCTTTTGTTCTTGTTTTGATCTCCATTTTGTTGGTTGTAAACTTTAACTTCTCTAGTTCAACTACATACACTGTCTTTTTAAGTGTATGACTTCATTTTATTCTAATATTTCTTTTCATTAAAATAATAAACACATTACTAGTAATTATGTTTTTTATTACTAAAACATCAATTTTATCCTCCCTTGGCTCAACAATTTTTCCCTTTTTAATATTGAAAACACTTGTGATATTAGAGAACAAAAATAATAAAACAAAGAACTCAAATAAATATCAAGATAGTAATTAGCTCTCCCTTAATTCATACATAAACATAATTCAATATGAAGAGCATAATTCAATTTCAAAGAAAAAAGAGATACATGAGGTTAAAAAAAATTTACCCAAGTATTTCATATAAACTGCACTAAATACAAAATTGACAAAAGAATCACTTCCCCTAAATTTCATCAATCTCCCTTAATGTTATCACTCCCCTTAAATCTAATCACCAAACTTTCTCCCCCTTTTGGAATCTTCTAAAATAAATCTATTAACTAAAAATGTATAATATAATGTGTTGTGTGTTAAGCTAACCTAGTTAAAAATATGAATTTGATCAAGATTAACAAACTTTCTCACTAGAGAATGCCATTGACTATTTAAAGAGTAAAAAAGGGGTCAATTTTATTAGAGACATCCCTAATTGTGTCTAATATAAAAATCAATATAGATATTATGCCTAAGTTGCAAGATGCAATTAAAGTACCAAGGCAAGTTTTGACGTAGACGTTTGAATTATAACAAATGAAAATATAATTGCAATATTTAATAATCAACTATATATATATATATATTAAAATGAAAAAATGAAAAAGTGTCCACAATACCAATTATTGAACAAAATTAAAGATGTATCAATATAATTGAAAGGAAAACAAACTTATCTCCTTTTACAATTTAACTATGTATGCATCAATTTGAAATAAATAATTTTTAATTTAGAAAAATTCCTAATATGAAATTCAAGAATGACAATTTTCAATTTGATGTAATCTAATGAAAGTTTTATGTAATCAAAGAGGATTGGTCGACCACACTTCAATTGATCAACCACTGTTGGTGTTTCAGAGATGACCAAAAGTACGCAGTAAAGGTTTAGAGAAAAAATGGTTTGGATTTAAAACCCATTCTACTAGTCAACCATTGAAGTATATTGGTCAAGTTATATTAGTTATTTATCAACTAAGGATGCAACCAAACTCTTCAAAAAAACTCTCGAGAAAGAATGGAGTCTCAAAATTAGGAACATTTGTTGACCACTGAAGGATATTGGTTGATCATTGTGATTGTTTGGGTGATTAGACAAGTGACCAAATAAAAGAGTAAACTCATTAGAAATGCAAAAAATATGGGTTTTTTTTTACACTAGTCGACCACATTAAGATATTGGTTGACCAATATGTTTAAAAAAACTAAAAAAAACAACTATAAACTTAAAATTAATCATCAAAACAGTTTAAAGGTCATAGTAATATCAATCAAGAACTATCAAAAACCTTAAAAGATACTTCAAACAAACAAAGTCAATTAAGAAAATAAGAGGGGATCTTTATCATATAGAATTTCCATCAAATATAGCTAATTATATTCTAATTGAGCAAAATTTATACTTATTCAAAGTTTTAGCAGAATAATTACCTAATTAATGTAAATTCTAACTTATTATTCTCCTTTCGTATAATAATATCTAATTCTAGGTACGAAGTTTCATACTTTAAAAACAAATTTTAAACACCTTATTCATAATTCAAACATAAACAATCATCATCAAGGGTTTATACTCATATTCACACATAAATGTAAGTTATCATAAATTTGTAAATTATAAATTAGTAATTACCTCATATTGAAAATTATTTAAGAAAGATTTAAGTGAAGATTCTTTTTGAGTTTACAATCCATTAAAGGCTTTTTATCTCCTTCTCATCTCTCTCACATGATTCAACAACTGTCTCTTTTAAAAAGTCTTTAGTGGCTAAATTATTCACATCCTACAATAACATCTTCTAGACTTTCTTAAAGGCAAGAAGGCTAGATTCATTATGATAAAATGCATAAACTACTTAAAATACTCAATGCAATAAATACTATCTCTACTACTTACCATTTGTTCTTTCTTTTCTAACAACCTTACAAACCAAAGTAATCAATATGTTTTAGGAACTCAAATAAGCTTGACTCATTGGTTGTTAAGTTCTTTCTTTTCAACCCACACTTTTAAGGGTTTGCTTAACATTATTTGTTTAAGAAAATAAAATCTATTAACATATTCATACTTACCACAAAAATGACATACCATGTTATTTGAGTGATGATGGTACATAATGCCTTTCTGGACCTCTTCACATGTTTACATAATATGGAATCTTCCTTTAGACATTAATTTTTTAAAATGTTCTTCTAGGGTAGTTAAATGTCCTATTATATGTGTGATTTATGCTTATTTGAATCCTATAAGGTTGTGAGTAGATTTGCATGTCATCATAGAAGTTATGCTTATTCTTACCTTGACAATATTGAACTATATGCCTAAGTTGTAAGCTATATATAAAAGCTTCATATTGCTTTTAGAATTAGTGCTAGTGGATATGGATTGTGTATGCATATGCTTGGATGTTCATGCTCCGTATTTGTTATCACATTAGGTAATGCTTCTTCTTGACCAATGTGGCTTTAGAATTGCCTTTACTCACATAGTTATATCTTATTCCATGCCTATCATTGGAATCTTTTGAGTTCCTAACATGTTTTCTAGTTTTTTCACTCCCTTTAGCAAACTTGTACAATGAGTTCTTGAATGAATCTAGCTCCTTTTTCAATGTCCCATTCACATGCCTTATTGCATCTAAATCATGATTGTCATCAATAATCACATTTTTGGATGCTTTAATAATATGCAATCAATTTTTAATCTTTTCATTCTCACTCATGTATACATCTAAATTCTTTTGAGCCTCTTTGAGTTTGGAGGATAGCTTTTTTATTTTTCATGCTCATAATTTCAAAGCTCTCAAATAATTCATTGTACGCATAGTCAACATCATTATCATTATCACAAGAATTAGGGTTGTATGTTACTTTATCATTGTCTATAGTGATAAAGCACATATAAGTTATCACTTCATTTAAATGCTCACTTTCGGATCCACCTATGTCATCCTAAGTTGATGCTTTTAGTGCTTTCTTTTTTGTCTTTTCTCATTCGTATAGTTTCTCTCGTACTTCTTATTATATTTAAGTCAAATACATTGTGACTTTATATGGTCAGATTTTTAATATCCGAAGCAAGTAATGTTAAAGGATTTATATTTTAAATCATTTTTTCAATATCCAAAGCAAGTAATGTTAGAGGATTTATATTTTAAATCATTTTTACTTTCCTTGAAATCCTTTCTATTAGGGAATTTCTTCTTCAACAACATCTTGAATTTTCTATTACTTAAGTGTCTTCTACATCGCTCGATTATTCCTTTAAGGCTTTAAACACTAAATTATTTTTCTTTAAGATCATTGTTTCTTCTTATCTCTCTTAGAGCCTCATTTTGTATGTGAAGAGTGATCTAACCAGTTCCTCCAATGGTAGTGTTTTTGAATTCTTGACTTCTTGAATAACCATCACTTTCGCTTTCCACATCTTTGGAAGTCGCCTAATCAACTTTCTTACCATTTCAACTTTAGTATAGGACTTTCCAAGATCTTTGAAATCATTAGTAATATTAATAAATCTAGTATAACTGCTAGATATACTTTCATCATACTTTATTTGAAACAATTTATATTGATATGTTATATGCTTACTTTACTCTCTTTTACTTCATTGGTTTTTCTCATGTGTAACTTCTAAAGTATGTCAAATTTCATGAGCCAATTCACATTTAAAGACCCTATTGAGTACATTTCTTCCTAATGCATAAAAAAGGATATATATATATATATAGGCCTACTATTCAAGAAACTAATCTCTAATCTTAAGGTTCTAATTCTTTCTTTTATTTGGGTACATTTTTGTTACCTATAATTTTAGTAAGAATAAAGGGAAATTTTAAAATTATTTTCCAAAGGTCTACACTTTTAGCCATTAAGAAGAATCTCATCCTTGTTTTCCAATAAAGGCACTCATTTCCATCAAAGAAAGGTGGTCTTCTAATGCTTTGTCCCTTTTTATTTAATGATAATGATGATGCTTCTGAATATGTCATTATGATCTTTACTATAGGATTTCGTTAGAAATACAAACCTAATGGACTTACTCTGATACCAGTTATTAGTCCTTAATGGTCCCTAAGAGGGAGGTGAATTGGGTGTTTACAAAATTCAACAAATTTTCTAATTAATATATTCAATTAACAAAAATCAATATAAATAAAGAAATTACTTAATATAAATCAATTAAAAAATTAAAAAATAATTTTAAGAGGATAAGGAGAAGAAAATGCAAACCAATTTATATTGTTTTAGCAAATAACCTTGCCTATGTCCACTCCTAAAACTCTATTCAAAATTTCACTATAATCCTTCTTTTAAGGCAAAGAATAACTTTTGCATAATCATTATTGGTAAAGAGGAACTCTTCTTACAATCTTCTTACAAGGTGAAGAGGAATCTTAATCTCACTTAGAACACTCCCCAAGTATAATATTTAATACCCCAACAAAGTGTTACAATAAAAACTATCTTACTTATTCACTTGATAACTCAAAATGACTTACGTACACAAATATGAGACAATAATTCTCAAATGATTGAAAAACTCTTTGAAATGTATATACAACACCCAAAACCTTGTTAATGCTAAAACTAATGAGAAAACACCTATTTATAATGTTTTGGAGCTGCAACTAACCATTAGAGCTAAGAACTATCAGTTACAACGGCTATCTGTAATGTACTAGTTGATCAATATGCATTTATAACACTAGATTCACTAACTATTCAAATATTGAAAGACTACTACACATATTATTTGACAAATATAGCATATTGGTTAACCAATACATCAATTAATGTTACTACAAACTCTTAATACATAAAATTTAACAACTTTAACCTATATTGGTATTAACCTATAGGTCGACCAATCACCTCAAAAATATAATTTTAACACCTTCAAATGCTCAAACTCAATTTAAGTAATGCAAAAATGAATTAAACACTTCCTAAAATGTTCATTAAAGCTTGTTTTAAAGATCAAGAGGCTTTTGTATAAAAACCAAAACCTTTAACACTTGTTATTAAATGATAAGACTCATATAATGAAGTTAAATGTTTACACATGGTGGGTCTTTTGGATCATCAAATTAATAAAGTGAGATTACAAATAATAATACAAAGTGTAAAATGTCCTTAATGAGCCTTGATCTTCTTTTGTTCTTTTTTTAATCTTCATTATATCAATTGTAAACTTCAACTTCATACATTATTTTCTTGAGTTTATGGCTTTATTTTTTTCTAATAAGTCTTTTCATTAACATAACTTATATAAAAACCCAACTTCAATCTCTTCCATCTCATTTATAAATGTAATACTAAAAGTATTACCCTAAACTCATATCTTTACAGTATATAACAAAACACCCTCTTCACTTATTTAAGAAATTAATAGAGGACACAACTTCAAGTGGAAAAAATAAATGGGACAAAAGACCCAAATGAAAGAGATAAATTCTAAACATCATCTGGTACCTAAAATAAGAGGGACCTAAATAATATAATTGATTAGTTTTTGAAATTTGGCTTTGTGAGAATCCATTCTTATAAATTTTAAGCAACCTAACTCAACTACCTATAACCTCCTAACATAAATATCGAGCAACTCTCTTACAACCTCCCATTGCCAATATAGCGTAATCTACCCAAAATCTAATCATGAACTTACAAATCTACTCAATTGAATGCATATAATATTTTTAAAAGAAAAATAGGGTTGATTTAGGGGTTTAGTTAAGTGTAGGTAGGTAAAGTTTCTTTTTTTATATTAGGTTAGTTTAAACTTATAAGTAGGAGGGACATATTAGTCAAATATGAATCGTATGCATATTGATATTTTTATATGCTTTTTTAGTTTTTATAACTTAATTCAATGATAGTGGGTCTCCTGGAAAAGTTTAAACTATAAGAATCTTTTTTATATAATTTTAAATATTAGAGAATTTTTTAAAAGTTTTTTAAATCACAAATGATATTAATATATTTTCCCTAATCTTTTTGAAGGTTAATAACACAATGTTAGTTATGCTCTTTTATTTTGAAAATTGAATAATATTAATAAATAAAGAAAACCAAGGATAAAACCATAATAACTAAGACTATAAAGGTCAAATCTGATTGATTGGAGAATAAGATAATATCAGCACTAGATTAAACCCAAAACAAGGTACAGGGGATGAGTTTATCTGGTTCCAGAAAGCAAGAGAACACTAATGCTAGAAGGAATTAAAACCAAAATAGTACAAGGTTGATAAGTTTATATGTTGCTAAAAACTTTAGAGACAAGATAACAACCAGTAGATATTAGGTAGAAAAATGAAACTACTAAAGGAGATCCCTAGGTGCTACTTGGTTTCTATGTCAGGCTTTAAGCTAGATTAATATGATAGATAATATATATCTCATTCAACTTCATTTGTATATCATCATGTCTCCAAGCCATGGTTTTACTCTAGAAAATAGGTTCCTCAGTGCCTCTAAAAATCCTATGATTCCTTTTATTTTAGATTGCATAAACCAAGTAACTAAAGGATATTTTAACTAAGATAAGATCCTCCTTTCACTAGTTATGTGACTTTATTAACCAATTCACAATACCATTCCAGTGATTCTAGTTAGACTGCAATTTGAAATGAGTAAGAAACTTATGCCAAGCTACAGTAGTGTAAGGGCATTTGAAGAATAAATGTTTGTTAGCTTTATTCTCATTATATCATAAGGCACACCTTTAACAAGGATGCTAAATTTAATGTTATCCTTAATCCTTAACTTCCTTAATATAGCCAACCATAAGAAAAAGAAGATTTTATGGATGTTGGAGCTTTGCCATAACAATTTATAATAGCTCACTTTCTGTTCAGGAGGAATGGAAATTTCCAAGCAAAATTTATTAGTGAAAACTTTAAAGCAAAATCTAGGCATCAGCTTAATCTTGGTTCGAAGCTAAAGCTTGGAGCATCTTTCTTATATCATAGAATCTTCTACTTACATAGATTTACGAAATCCAATTTGAACCATGAGTGACAACTTCCACTTTTATTTAAATACTGGTTTCTCATATTTAAAGCTTATGGTTGAGCTAGTGAAATCAATTAGTCGCTCGCATCTTTAAAAAGAAAAAAAATCCACTCCTATCTATATTGTTACTTAAGCTAGATATCTCTTTGAATTCTTCTTGTGATTTATGGAGCACTTTGATGGATTTATAATCAATTCTACCAAAAAAAACAAGGTAACAAATTATTAGTAAACGATACGCTTGTGATTTGGAGTTTGCCATATTTGTAGTGAAACTTAAATTTGTTGTCATCCAATCTCTTTAGATATATAAGACTTTTGACCACCTTTACTAGAGGCTAAGGGTGAAGGTATTATACTCTATTATATTTTATTAGCTTCGATCTGGAACTAGACGCCTTTAGTTGACCTTTGCCCTAGAATCTACTTTTAACTTAGAACCTTACCTGTCCACCGCCTTTTATCAACTTATCCCCAGCTTTACGCTAGCCCTCTTACTCTTTCTAAGCACCTTATTAATAAGAATAAAATAAGACATTATAATAATACGTATGATAACCATCTAACAAATTTGGAAGGAAAGCTCCAAGTTTCCACTATAGAATATAACAATTCTCTAAATATTATCAATTCCAATACGTAGATCAAATAACAAAAGTTATGTTTAAATTGTTTTACAATTTTGAAAATATAGAATTATATGAATAGTGGAGAACCCCAGTTGACAAAGTCAAATTACTTGGTTAAGTCCACCTTGAGGGTATAACTTTAAATTTCAGTACCTTTATTACAGTTTTTGGAGAGCTCTTAAGCAATTAGAACATTATCTCGTATCGATCTCCTTATAATAATTTTACTTTAATAAGGATTGATCATACCATAAAAGATAAGATTGAGTTTGTTTAAAAGGAGCCTAGAGATAACTTTATAAATAAAATTGCAATGAGATGTAGGTCTAAATCAGTTAGTAAAGAAAGGTTAGGAATATTAGGAACAAAATAGATATGAGTATTGTTAAGCTTAGAGAGGAGAGTATCATTATCAAAGAGTTCTTTTATTATATTGAAAATAGATCTACCTAAGAAAGCCTAGGTCTTTTAGAAGAAATTGCCAATATTCAAGACTTAATGCCTTATTAGATCCCATATTGAAGAGAGAATTTTTGATCTCTAAGTTGGAAAATGATTTAACAAAGGGATTGGTGAGTTTAGTACTAGTTTCTTGAGGGATGCATTTTTTAAAACTTGGAGAGAGTAAGCAGTAAAGGCTTTCAAGCTTAGAAGCTTATTAATATATCAATGCTTCATTTTTTAATTCTTGATGTTTTGTAACTAGAAAACCTCCAGGTTTTAACAAAGAGACCATGGTATAGCAATTCCTAACGGTAATAACATTATAGAAGAATATAACATTTATGTCATTCTCAATCATCCAATTTATTATATCTTTTTATCTTATAAGAGAGTAATGGACGCTAAGAGCCTCTATATATTTGCCATAAGCAAGTCTTTCATTTTGCCTCAAGTTGTTATCCCAAGGTGAAGGCTAAACAATCCCTAAGCTAAGTTAAGATTCTCAAAAGGCCCTCTTTTAACAAAATTAGTGTATTAAATGAGTTTTTATTAAATAATTTTAACCCCTTCTTTAATCCTCAAGCAAGACATGTATTTGTAAGTCTTGAATCCTTCCACATGCTTGTTCTAACCCCTTTTTACTGCATTCTCAAACCCAAACATATTGATTACGTGATTATCAATTTTAAAAGGACCTCTTCTCTTCCAAAGGGAAAAGTTTAACTTGATTTTAGTATGAGAATGATTATAAAATAAGGAATTGTCAAACTAAGCAATGCTATTTAGAAAACATGAGAAATAAGAAAAGTTCACCAGGACTCTATTAAGCTTCTTCCTAAGTAGCCAATCCCCATTCTAGTTATTGGACTAGGTAAGTAAATCCCCTTGCACCTAAGATCAGAGACTCTTAACTATATAGCTCCTCATTACAACATCTCATGTTAGCCTTCTACCTTTTAAGATGATAATGTACAGTTTAAGTCTCGCAATAGAATCTAAAGAGTGGTGCCCTTAGGTTGAATCTTAGCTAGATCTTCCTAAATATCTTTCCCTAAGATCTTAAATTTGTTGAATAAACCACTATTATATCTAAGATGCACATTCTTCTTAAAAGAATGATGTAATAATGAATGAATTGATATGATTGGGACTTATGAAGCAAGTGAATATGATCAAGATCATAGACAATAATAATTATGCTATTGTAGTGCTCAATATGGTTGCTAAAACTGTGCTAATCCTTGTGAATGAACCATAATCCTTTATAAAACTAAGGAGATTTTATTTTGTTCTATAACAAACAAAAAAAATAGTTATTAGGTATCAATAGATTATAAAGCACTTCCTACTTCCTAGGACTATTGAGTCTCATAAGGTTCTTAACAAGAAAATTCATTGTGTAAAGTGAGGAAGAGTTTAGTTCGTCCTCTTTGACTTACAACTGGGGCCTTTCTTAGTAAGAGATTTACTAGCATTTAAAGATTATCTGAAACTAAAACATAATTAGTAGGGTAGTTTAGTGCCTCTCCAATTTTAGAGGGAATTATTAGACTTGTTGGTCTTTTAAGAAAGCTCTAGCATAGGTGATATGGGAATAAAACCTTATTTTTAGGAATAATGCTCCCAACAAGTTCCTCAAATAGATGAGATATGTTAGGATTATGATCTAAGGCAGTTTTACTAGCCATTTTAACAAGTTGTATAATAAATGGTATTAGTGTTGCTTTACTATTGTTGGGACCCGATCTCGGGACCGGACCCCAACCGGAAAACGAAACACAAGCTTTCCGAAACGAACACGAAAGGAACTTAAGGTAAACGATTTTCGAATCTAAAGGAATCGAAAAATCGGCAGAACGGAAACATAGAGTGAAGGTCAAATGCGAAAGTAGAAACGAATACGCATAAAAGGAACATAAGGCAGAATCAAATCGGATACGAATCAAATGCGAAAAGCCGACAAAAACAAAGTACGAAACACATGCGAATCAAAAGGTGGAAAAATCGAACGTAATTCAAACAAACGGTTTGAAACGAACTGAATCAAATTCCGACATCCGAAGCGTGCAACTTAGGAAAAATTAAAATAGCAATGGAGACCATAAGACTAAACCATCCGAAAATCCGGTATAAATTTTTTTTTCTTTTTCTTTTCCTTTTCTTATTTTTCAATCCTTTTCTCATCTTATTCATCTTTAATCAAATCTCATACTAATCAAAACCAT
>JANSVB020000168.1:204760-218012 GCA_025504935.2 Erythroxylum haughtii | reverse complement strand
TTTATTTCTTAAATTTTTAACTCCATTAAAGCAATTTATTCACTAACAATTTCATTTAAACTTCAAACGCCATATTAAGCCATACCATAACATAAACCTCAATAACAAAAGCATTTTTCGCCTATCTTAATCTCATCTAATTATTCACATTCAAAATTTTCTTTTTATTTTTTCATTCTAATTTCCTCATTTTCATGTCACTTGACACTTCAAAATTTCAAGGAAAGTTCGGGGTCCAACAACTATACTTGATCTTGAAACTTTCTAAAGCATCTCTTACAACATTAACCTTATTACAAACCTTACCACCTCGAGTTTCAATTTGAGCTTTCCTTAACTGGGCTACTAGGAGTTCAGGGCTTTCCCCTACAATGAATTTGTTACTAGTAAATACCCAAGTTTTGGTCTTATCCACTTTACTAGGCTTCCACTGATATGTAATTTACATTTTAGATTCAATAAGCATCCCTTCCTTTTTAGGCTTTATAATTTTGATTTTATCAGGGAGTTCCTTTCCCAAGGGGACTTCTACACAAATCCTAGCATATACTATTAAATATATGTAGGTGGTGGTTCATATAAACAAATTGGTTACCCAATAAAGCTATGTAAGTGACTTAAGCTCTCTGTTGACCAATATTTTAGAGGTACTTTATGAAAATTCATCCAAATAGGATGTCTTTTGTCCTTGTAGCCAACTTTTCCTAACCTATCGTTATTTTTTAAATAAAAATGGGCTTTTCATTCATATGCTAGGGGTTAGACTCTAGAACTTTATTTGCAACTGATTCTTTATTAAACATAAAGTTGTACATTTCCTCTTTATTGGTTAGTACTTGCTCTAATCTCTTCTTTTTTTTTCAAGATGATAAAGCCACATTATGCACCAACAAAAAATTCAATCTTCTTTAGTGAAAAATCCGAATAAGAGTAGTAGATCAATTCCTTACACCTTCTTACAAGATGTCAACAGGAGGAGAGACTATTAATGAGTAATGCAAAGGAGGAATACATCTAAGTTTGAGGTTGACAAAACTCTCCTCTATAATTTAAATTTTAATATTTCAAAACGTTTAGAATAGACTCTGAGTAGAGGAAATTTTTGGTGGAATTAATTATCTGTCAATTAAATATCATGTTAGTAATGACATAATATTGTTTATTATTTTTTAAAATTAGAGAGTGAATTTCACTATCTCATTATAAAGTGAGATTTACTGTCTAAAATTTTAAAAAATTATTTTCTTTTATTTTTAATAATTCATATTTTAGTTAATTAAAATATTAAAATCTCTTATCAGTACATTCTTCAATTAATAAAACTAAAAATTAACATAACCGAAATTGTGAATCCCTAATTCAAGAACTTGTTTTCCTTTCTCTCATTCATACAGTCAATTCTTTCTGTCCACCCTGTTAGCGAAATAACAGTAAAAATAATGGAACGACTCATTTGAATGCAAGTTATCGTGAAAAATTACTGTACTAAATTGTAAATTCCCCCTCTACGATGCAACAAGACAATGGGTTCCGATCCCAAGATTAGCACTTCTCCACCAAATTTAGCGCACTCCAAAGAATGGAGTAGGAACTATCTCCGCAAATTAGGCAAAAGAACCAAGAAGAGGGTATATATGAAGAAAATGCTGTGATATGTCTAGCGCCGAAAGAGATATGAGTATAGCAATATAAGTATAGCGTTATGTGTCTGTCTAGGAAAAAAAACAACACACTCGTTGACAGTGGGCATATATACTGAAAAAATAGGGACGTTTGGGTATAATATTAACGATGGGAATTAAGACATGAACATTATAATGTAATCAAAGTGAGGTTCTATAAATATGAATGTTTGGGTCATAAAACTAAGAAATCGTAAAGATTTAAGAGTGGTGGTCAAACATTAACGTATACATTAAACCAAGTTTTGGAACAACAACACCATCACAACCTACATTAACACCGAAGAAAACTCAACGATGATTGAGAGAAGGTGGAAAAGTAACATAGACCAAAAAATTGATAAGCATACGTATCTTCAGATATATATACTCACAAAAGAGATATGTACTCCTCATACTCGATACAGAACTCATTACAAACTAAAATCAACAAGGATGGAATTTGAAAATATTGATGTTAATAATGAACATTGATATTTATAAAGTTTTCAATTAAATATCTATCATCAGTTATAAGAACACATAAATAAATTATGTGTAGAAGTAGATTAATAATTTTTTATAAATGTATTAAATAATATATCGAACTTTAGAAGTGCTTTTATGGCTTTATCAATATATCTGAATTTTAGCTATGCTTCATTGTAACAATTTTCAAATGTCTTGATTTAATTATTCAAAATATTGTTTCATTGCAATAATATGAAGGGATTCTTTTTTTTAGAAAATGAAAATTTTATTATTAAGAGTAGTTAGGCAAATAAATAAATATATTACACAGCAATTAAAAAATTAAAATCTCCATGAGACTTGGAACATTACATATGTTCCTAGAATATGGGAGCTAGGAAACTCTGCACTCGACTGTTTTGAATGGGGGATTAGTTGAATCGTGGTCCAAGTTAGGATGCTAACTGGACTAGCTGCGCGATCGCGCCCATAGATACGCATTCTTCCCTTCTGATGACGGTGACGGGCCTTAGAACATTGTTTTGAAATAATGGAACAGTTGGATCGTACAGGGAAAACACTCATCGTTGGTTTTAGACACGAAGAAAGTGGTCAAACAAAAAACCATTAGGATTCATGATTCAAATCAAAGGTTTTAATTTTAAAATAATTTCATAAAATGAGTTTGTTTTTTGAAAATTAAGTTTTAACCAAATACAAGACTAAATTAAAATACATAAAGAATTTAAGTTTTCTTTTCTTTTTGTCGACAATCTATAATTTTGTCCATAATTTTTTATCTCACCGAATTTAGTTTAATTCATTATTAACTTAATATTGTACTCGTAAAATACAAATTTGGCCAATACCAATCATATTTTTAGTTTTATAAAATTTAAATTTTTAAAATAATTAATTAATGATTATGTTTTATAAAGTTATAAATATTTTTTATCTCTTAAATTTGACATCCACCCTAAGTAGGATGTCACACAACCTTTTTTTATTTTGGAATTTCTATAACTCTATGCTTTTTTAAACACTTTACACACATAAAAAATATGTCTTTTGATTAAATATTTGTTTATATTTATGTAACTATTACAATATTAGAAAATATATGAATTTATAAATTAAGTTTCAATCTAAAGCTTTTTAAAAAGATTGAGTTTGATTTTAAATTGAAGCTCCTATTCTAAATTCGGTTGGGTATAACTCTAAATTTTTTTAAAATATATATTAAAAACAGATACGCCTTCTAATCCATGATGGATTAGAACCTACTTGGGCGCTTGGACAGCCAAGCAGTGTGGAAGCTCTTTGTTTGGGTTAATGATGAAGAGGAGTGGAATCAATAATTGGAAAATGATTAGGAGACAAGTCATGAACAATGTTAGGTAATAGTATTAAATTCATGTATTAATGGGATGGTTGGATAATTCCTAATCCACAATAATCAACCTTCCTTGAATCTCATTATTATATTATTCTACCCGGTCCTGTCATTGTTGTGATGAGAGAATTTGAAGTGTATAAAAGTGGTTACCACAATAACACACTCCAATACAAAATGAAGCTTGTTAGTTGGTATTTCACTTTTGGATTCCCTATCATTGAATTGGTGAGAAACCTACTCAACTTGGACTTTCCTTTATTTTTCCCATTTGGGTTTTGGAACATACCTACTCAACTTCATTGTGCAATCAAGTTTAAGCTTCAAAGTTGGTTCTCATTTAGTACATGACAACCCATTAACTACCCTAAAGCTTGCTAGTTTACCACACAAAAGGACCAATGATTTGTGTATTTTCTTAAGACTCATTCGGATATGGTGAAGTTGATCTCTAAGCCAAAGCCCCAACATGACCACCCAAACCATTGGGTCCTAAGTCCTAAGTCCTAACCACTAGGCAGGGGAAGTTGCAACATCAGCATATACTGCGGTTATGGTGATGTTGAATTTTATAATCAACAACCTTGGTAATTGACATGTCTTCTTGCGACAAAGTTCAGGATGCATATTACTGTTTTTTTAATCCACGAGGTTAAAGATGATATTGTATATGAAAAAACATGAGAAAGTGTGCTTAATTTACAGATGTCAACCTGCCACTGGGACCACCAACAGCCAGAACTTAGCTGGCAATCTCCGACTGGTCCACGTAGGTCCCTTTTGACGATCCAATCATTGGATGAATCCCCTTTAGACCCAAATCCCTGTACGTCCACGTATACCAATGAAACAAAACCTTCCGGCTTCGGCTGTCACCTAAACATTTTCCCATCTTCTTTTTTTTCCGTTGAAAAGCCGTTAATCGCGCCAACTCCATAACGCTCGAAGACATTTAAAAAAAGACAAACATAATGAAAACATGATCCAATATTTCAAATTTATATTTTACACTTTTTTCTAGCAATTGTTATGTTAAACATAAATAAGAAGAAGATGGAAATTACTAAAAGAAATAGAGATGTGGGTGGGGGAGATGTCGCCTTCCTTATTGCTTCAACATTCCCATCTCTGCAACCCCACATCTATATATGGTATTACATGTCTATCTAGAGCAAGGACTTATGCTTTCAATAATTACAAGTTACATATACCACATTCACATTGATCCTGCTTCAATTCCCAGTTTTGCCCATGCCTTCTTCTTCAGCTCCTGGTTGGTATATATAGGGAAATCCATATGTACACACCGTTTCTGTATAGACATCCCCAGACACAACATAAACGCAAACTTGGGTCTTTCTTTTTCTTGAATAAAATACATTCTGTTTTGGCCAAGGTACCACTCATTTATCATTTCCTTTCTTTGCTTCTTTTTAGTTTTCTTGCTCTTCTTCTTTTAGAATTGTCCCCTGTTTTCCTTAAGTGTATTCCTTGAATTTTGATATCTCGCAATTGAGGTTTTACTTTTGATTTCTTTATTTTCTGCGTATGAATAATGCAATTCCAGGTATGCAGTGCTGCGATGTTTTAGACTTTGGTAGTAAAGCATTTTGAAGACAGAGCATACGTTTTATGAGGTGGAATGTTTTTAGTGATTTGATATGGATTCTTCATAGTTTACATTTCAAATTACGTATCAGTCTTCTGCTCAAATGGGAAGTTACTTCAACTATTTGTTTCCATTTCCATTCATGCCTGTGATCTTGAATTCGGGTTCATTCCTTTTTGACTAACATCTCTCGCTCATATTTTTACGCGATCATAGGCTTCATACATTCTTTAATTTCCTGACTGTTGATTGATTATTCTTCAGGGAAATGCCTGGACTGGCCATGGATGCGCTTAGTGGAGAAGGAATAGGTAATGATACCAACGGGGACTACTCACCTTACAAGGGAAGCTTAAACCAGCAACGATCACCAAAATGTGCATCGAGTCCACAGAGTCCTCGCAGTGATTCCATTGACCTGGCTATTGATGGGTTGATTGACACCTCTATTGACCAGTTGTACCGAAATGTCTGTGAGATGCAGAGCTCTGAGCCTTCACCTTCAAGAGCTAGTTTTTTGTCATATGGCGAGGAATCAAGGATTGATTCTGAATTGTGCCATCTTGTTGGAGATATTGGAGATGTGGAGATAACCAAAGAGGTGGTCGCCGAGCTTAAGGAAGAAGGAAATGTAGTTGACGCTGTCCCTGAAAAGGATAGTAGATCTATTGATCAGAAGTCTACAAGTAGGGATAAAATGCAATCCGCAAGTTTAAGAAAACAACTTTTCCTCTTGCAATCAGATGCTGTAGACTCTGGGAAGTCGAGTCCCAGAAGCAGATCTTCTCATGAGAAACCTTTGGTTGGCAGGCCGTATGAAAGGAACATGAGAAAACCAAATGCAGCTTTCCCCATGAAGAAGCAGAGAACTTTCGCTTCTCTGCGGGGAAAGTTTCAGAGTGGAACTGAGAATCTTCTTGAGGCAAGTTTAGACAACCCTGACCTCGGACCGTTCTTGCTTAAACAGACAAGGGATATGATTTCTTCAGGTGAAAACCTACAAAAGGCTCTTGACTTTGCTATACGAGCTACTAAATCATTTGAGGCATGTACAAACGGGAAGCCCAATTTGGAGCATGTGATGTCTTTACACGTTTTAGCAGCAATATACTGCAGTCTAGGCCAATATAACGAGGCAATTCCTGTGCTAGAGCAGTCCATTGAAATTCCTGTATTAGAAGATGGCCAAAACCACGCTCTTGCTAAATTTGCTGGGTGCATGCAATTGGGTGATGCCTACGCAATGCTAGGACAAGTTGAAAATTCAATTTTGTGTTACACAGCTGGTCTGGAAATCCAGAGGCAAGTGTTGGGAGAAACAGATCCTCGAGTTGGCGAGACATGCAGGTATTTGGCTGAGGCTCATGTTCAAGCTTTGCAATTTGACGAGGCTGAGAAGCTATGTCAGATGGCACTTGACATCCACCGAGAGAAAGGTGGCCCTGCTTCACTTGAAGAAGCAGCAGATAGGAGACTGATGGGACTTATCTGTGATGCTAAAGGAGATTATGAATCCGCTCTTGAGCATTATGTTTTGGCAAGCATGTCCATGGCATCGCATGGCCAGGATGTTGACGTTGCTTCAATTGATTGTAGCATTGGAGATGCATATTTGTCATTGGCACGGTATGATGAGGCTGTTTTTTCTTATCAGAAAGGGCTCACTGTATTCAAGTCAAATAAAGGAGAGAATCATCCAGCAGCTGCTTCAGTTTATGTTCGTTTGGCTGACTTGTATAATAGGATAGGGAAGTTTCGGGACTCCAAATCTTACTGTGAAAACGCTCTAAGGATTTATGAAAAGCCTAATCATGGAATCACTGCAGAAGAGATAGCCAGTGGTTTCATTGACATTTCTGCTATATATCAATCTATGAATGAACTGGATCAGGCATTGAAGTTACTTAAAAGGGCTCTGAAGATCTATGGTGATACTCCAGGCCAACAAAGCACAATTGCTGGAATAGAAGCCCAGATGGGAGTCATGTATTATATGATGGGACATTACGTTGACTCTTATGAGACCTTCAAAAGTGCAATTTCCAAATTTCGAGCAAGCGGAGAGAAGAAATCTGCCTTGTTTGGGATCGCTCTGAATCAAATGGGTCTAGCCTGTGTACAGCGGTATGCAATAAATGAAGCTGCGGGTTTGTTTGAAGAAGCAAGAAACATTTTGGAGAAGGAATATGGGCCTTATCACCCTGACACCTTGGGGGTCTATAGCAATCTAGCCGGCACCTATGATGCAATGGGCAGGTACTTTGTTGGTTTCCGTTAAGTTGTTTTCTTTGACTATAATGTTTAAGCATTATTCATCGATAATAGGTGATGTCATCTGTACCAGTTCATCTGAAAAATATAGCTTTGATGCCTCTTGTCCATTCCATCACAACTTCACAGGTTGGATGATGCCATTGAAATTTTGGAATATGTTGTTGAAATGAGGGAGGAGAAGCTTGGAACTGCAAATCCTGACGGGCATGTGGAGAAGCAAAGATTGGCCGAGTTGTTGAAGGAAGCAGGCAGGGTTCGCAGCAGGAAATCCAGAGCATTAGTTACCCTCCTTGACACTGATCTTCCAGTTATAAAAGATGATTCAATTGAGGTATCATAATGCTGCTGATGTACATATGCCTATCTGTAATATTCCCTGTAAAGGATTAGGGGGTTGCTTTATTTGATAGATGACGGTTGGCATTTCGAACAATAAACGAGGCGAAAGAGTTTGCATCTGTACTTCGTAGATTAAGGAATTGTTGAGATTTCATTTGTCTTAATATACAGTTGACTAATGTTGAGATATCATTTTCTTCTGTGCTTACATCAAACTTCTAATATGGAGTTCTTCTAATTCCTTTCACCAACTTTTGAAGTAATCTATGCACCTAATGGTTCATTCGTTCTGAATTCAGGTTTTAATTTTGTTACAGAGTATTACAGAATATTTTTAGCAGCATAACTGCCTTTCGTGACATTGGCAATGTTTATCAAACAACAAAAGGTTCCAAAGAAAGAAATGAGGATTCCATTTGGAAAAAAAAATTGTTTTGCTGATAGTACAAATGTGAGTAGAAATTCAGAACATATGTTTTCACAAAGCCACATCAGTATTAGATTTCCAGCTTCACCATTTGACCTATTAAATGGAAGCAATCGATTGAGACTTTGACTATGCATTCTGCATATACTGACAGGCTTCTTCTACCGATAATGGCGGGTGAGAAAGAGAACCATTAAGAATTTTACTTGCTATCCACAAGTTAGCTGCCTCGGAGTAGTGTATGCCATCCCAGCTAATGTGCATAGACGGGTTCTTGCATGGAATACCATAAACTGTTTTATTAACTATTGCTGTCTTTCCGCAGTTAATATGATAACCATAATAACTACCACAACAGAAGTTCATCGGATCAACGAAACCTGATCATGGACATCATGGACTACATTAAAATTTGAAACAGCCAATTGACATAATGACTGTGAAGGCAATTGAGGTTACCTTGACTCTTTGCAGAACTGATCAGTTCATATTTTGCGGAATAAACATCCACATATGTGAAGGTTGAATCGGAGAGCTGTGTATTCAGCTCAGAAATCCTGTCCTTAAGCTGCCTGTTAAATTCCTGTGCGATTTCATTCTGGGGTTTCACACATCCATTTTCATCTAGATTACCATGCTTTGAGGGATAATATATTACACTGTATGGCAAGCAACCAAGTGGACCCGTATTATGCACCCAGAAAAATCTCGCCCCTTCTCTGAACAATTCCTAAAACACAGAGGGAAGTTTTAGCACATGTTTTTTCCTGGTCTGGTCACACGTGACAGGGATTACTGCTTACTTGCACAGCTTGTGAAAACTGGCTCAGAATATGAGGAATAGACATCCGAACTTGGTCTTCTGTTGAATGCTGCAATCCATAAGCCAGATCATTTTGCCCAATGTCAAATGTGTAGAGAGCCTTTGAGAAGTCCACATGCCCAGGGATATTACATTGGGATGGTAGAAATTTTTCTCCTTCTGCAAATCACCCAAAAAATTTGATAATTTCATCAGTTTTTATCACCATCAGATGATAAGATCCCCAAGGTGCTCGCTAAGACCTCATCAAGCTCGAAAGATAGGATGAGCGACTGACCTTTGGGAAGAGAGACCAGCTCCTTATAGACACCCTCAACATGAGCTTTGAATCTCTTGAACTGGGAAATTTGTATGCTGAGATGGAATGGGCTATAACCACCAGGACGAATGGAGGAACCTCCTGCGGCGAAATTTGCACCGTGCCTAAAATCTGTTCCAAGGGAGTCTAAATATGCACTCAGATACGGTAACTTCAATTTCTCAGCTGCTCAAGTTACAGAGTAAAACTGGTGAGTGACAATAACAGATACGTAAATCCAATTTCTTGCCGGTTCTAGTGATGGTCATCATCCCTTTCTCGATTCAAAAGTGACATAACCAGAAGTTCAACAAGAAACATAATATTGCAACAATCAACAATTTACCCAAGCAGAAAGTAAAGCGCAATCAAGTCTGAACCTTCTGAATCAAAATGTTCTGCATTTCTTTGCAAGGAAATGACAAGAAAGTAGTGGAATGTATGCTCACCTATAAAATCTACAATGATTCGACCATCACAGAATCTTCCTGAAGGATTTCCAAAGAAGGTTTCGCCATTAGGTGGAGTGACGTCTGCTAGTCCTGCTGCAGATGACTCTCCAGTATCAGAATTTGAATCGCCGAAGTTAAAGAAGGCCTGGAACCCACATTTGTGCGAGTGCGAGTCAGTGCCACCCAACAGCAATCTGGACTGTGTCAACATCTCCAGAAATAAAATCAGAAGAAGACAAAGTATCTTCCTGGAGTCCATTCTAGCGGTGGTAGTGGTCGCAGTGGCACTGGACTAGGGCCTTGAAAGATTCAAGTAAGGAACTTTATATTCTCACTAACACGGTCCTTTCTTCTCACAACTTTTTGTTTAGAGTTGACTGGAAAGGTACATGAATTATATGCATGGGAGCTGCTGTAGCCGTAACTCATAACTCGGTCTTGTCTTCGTCTGTGTATGAGAATAAAAGATGGGTCCACAAATTCTACTCTTTCTTATACAAAGACGGGATTTGACCATATCACTGCCTCCTCTCCTCTTCTAAGCGGCAACTATCCGTCAACGATTGGCTCGCCGTGATGATTAATCAGCCGATAGTTATCGTGAAATAGAGTAAACTGAGGCTGGCACAATAAGGGTCACCTAAGAGCTGTCGAAAACCCTTTTCTTACACGATTGTCCTATGGTAAGCGCCGTTTCACTGAAAATGGAAGTGCAAATTTGATGTGACTGAATTCTATTGAATTGATTTAAGATTTATGATTTAGGTATTAGGGTAAATGACAATTTGTAATTAAAAAGAGTTAAGAAGGGAATCGAGAAATAGAGAAAGAGAGAGAGACAAGAAGAAGATCTGAGGCAAATCATTTATTTTATCGTCTTCTTTTAACATATAACAATTTAACCAATTTTAATTGTTGGAAGTTATCCATTAAAAACATAATCCATCTGCGAAAAAAAGGGTTATATTGGATCCTAACATGTTCATCAGAATTTAATTTAAACTCAAACATGTCGATATATTTAAAATAACCTTAACATTTAATGAACGTTTAATTTGAACCCTAACTCAATTTTTTTAGTGGTCTTATATTACAAAAAGAATTATATCAAAGTGGAGATTAAAAAATTAAAAGCTTTCTCTCTCTATAAAAAATTAAAGACATTCTTTCTCTTTCTCTTTTCAACTTACGTATTTACTATTTCTTCATCTTTTATCTCCGCATTGCTCATCTATTCATGAGATAACAAGGTTTGGTTCTTTAGATTATGAAGAAATGCTCTCTTCCTCAACTTCTTGTTCTCTTTTTTTTTGAACAATTTCAAGCTCTTCATTTTAATTTTTGTTTTTATTTCTTTCTTTCCTTCTTCTTCTTCTTCTTCTTCTTCTTCTTCTTCTTCTTCTTCTTCTTCTTCTTCTTCTTCTTCTTTGCTTCTTTTAAAGCCTTTGTCAACCTATAATTTCATATATATGCACATACTTGCAGTATACATCTAGGCAATATATAAGTTATGTAGAACCTCACTTATTAAGGCAACAATATTGTCAAATGTTATGTCTTTTTAACAACTATAGTTACCAAAGTGTAAGGTGTTGTGGGTTCATATTTGAAGAGTTATTGTACTGTTTTTTTCTTGAACTCCAACAAGCTTTAGTTTTTGTAGTTTATGAGAATTACAATATGGGATTATAATCTCTAGTAAATAAGGAAGAGATAGTGAAAGATGGAGTTTTATGATGATTATAATGTAAGAAATTTTTTTGAAAATAAAGAGAGAAGAATGAGGAATATAAAGATGGGGGAGGTATATTAGTTTCTGAATGTAAATATGAAAGTAAATGAGACACTTTTTTTATGGTGATGATGGCAAAAGGAGTCAGGATTACAAAAAGCCAACAGTAAATAGACAATGCTAAGGTAAAAGATGAAGAAACTAAGAGAAAAGAAAGAAGTGAGTAATGTTTTGATCTAGACTACTTGTGGACGTGAACATCCTATCAAGAGCTTTGCTTGAGATTGAATGACCTACTGTTAACCTTCACTAATATTGCTCCGCAACCCTAGCTAATCTTACTGATAGCGAGCTACGTATCCGCTGTCTCCTATGGAGTCAAACATTGCCCCGCCTGCTACTGGCCCAACCGCTAAGAAAGTCCGCATTCGGGAGCGGGAGGAAGACCCCCCCCCCCTCCGCCCTGCCTGCCCCAACACCGTCTCAGAGTTATAGCGAGGCGTTAACAAGCCCTCGCCGCACTGCAACCCCATCAATTGACTTATCTTGGCCTAAGGAGGATCATATTGAATTGTCCGATGGTGATATTACTCTGGTCCAGGGTTCACACGGTGTCGGGGTTGAACTCTCCAACACATTCAAAGCCAAGCTCGACCATCTCTGGGCCAATGCCGTCGTTGTCAAGCTTCTGGGACGCAAAATCGGGTTCAATCTGCTGAAGGACCGCCTCCAGTCCCTCTGGACTCCCACAGGCCCCCTGAAACTTGTTGATTTAGAAAATGATTTTTTCTCATTAACTTTAAAGAAGAATCTGATTACCTTCGTGCTTTGACACAAGGACCCTGGATCCTCGCCAGCCATGTCCTCTCCGTGCAACCCTGGTCGCTGGACTTTCGCCCCTCTTCTGGAAAAATAACCCACGCCGTAGCGTGGGTTCGCTTCCCCGATTTGCCTATTGCACGTTACCATCCGTCCATCCTTACCACATTAGGCAACCTCGTGGGGCGCACTGTGAAGATCGATGAGTCTACCCTTCAAGCGTACCGCGGTCGCTTTGCCCGCGTGGCAGTAACATTGGACCTCAGCTCCCCTCTCCGCTCAGCGATAGAACTAGACGGAGAGGTGATCCGTGTTGCCTATGAAGGACTCCCACAGATTTGCTTTCACTGTGGTCGCGTAGGACACGGTTCCTCCACCTACCCCTGCGCCTGGCCTCTTCGGACTCCCAGGAACCTCCCCCCGCTCACCCGGACCCGTCTGCCCCAGCCGACAACAATTCCGGCACCCTTCCCCCCACAGACAGCCCCGCCTCCTTTGATCCATGGATGCAGGTCCAACGCCGCGCTCGCCGGAACCCTAACCCCTCCATGGCCAGACCCCCCAGTGGCTCTCTAGTTTCTCCTTCTGGTTCGCGTGGCTCGCGTTTCGCGACTCTCTCCGCTCTTGAGGCGTCCAATCCCCCAACGGCTTGCGTCCCAATGGTCACTGACACGCCCCCTATCCCTCTCCCCGGCATGTCATCTCACAATCGCCTGTCAACTTCCCCCCTCGTTCTCTCAGCCACGCATAATGACACTTCCTCTCGCCCTAGACGCGTCGCAGCTGGATTAAAACTAGCTACGCAGCACACGACGTCGTCTGCGAGAAGGTAGACCTGCCAGATGGGCCAAGCCCAGTCTTCCTCTACTCCAGGCCAAGCCTACCCCCGCCCCACCCCAGCAGGCCATTACTCCACCTGGCCCAGTTCATCCCAACCCAGCCCAGCCCCAACCC
>JANSVB020000168.1:168018-186293 GCA_025504935.2 Erythroxylum haughtii | reverse complement strand
CGTAAACAGGTACAGTTATACAGGTGGTGCCCTTGAAGCTTCAACTCAAGACCTAGCCATGGACTCTTATGACTATGCTTGCATGCACGCCATAACTGCTGGAGAATACCCTAGAGTGTGCTATAATGCGTTTGGAAGGTACCCTGGATTGGCTTACCCTTTAGAGATTCAAGGTAAAGAAGAAGGTTGGAAGCAAATTTGCGATGTTGTGTTGGGAATTACTGACATTCTTTTCACAGTTTAGAAAACGTGATTTATGATTTATCAGCTAATTAATTGATTTTTTATAAGTAAAATATTAAATGAATATGATGTTAGCAAGGCCGCAGATGATGAATATATCAACAGACACTAAGATCAACACGGCGCTAATCGATACTTTATGTTGCCTCCTAACCCCGCAAGTTGGAGTAGGCTTAAAAGATTCAAGGTCATGTTAAATTTATTCGTAACTCGAGTGGTTAATGATGGATTCAAGAAGAATTAAAATTCTCGCTCGCAGTTTCAATTTGTCAGTTTATGCCAAGTTTGGGCTAAAACAGTCCTTGACATGTGTACCCTAGCAGGCCAAACGCCAGACGCCAGGCGCACTACTTGGAGTCCATATTTTTTGTCCAGTTTTATGGTGTCTTATTGTGTCCAGTAAATCTCAGCCATTTATTTATGTGGGTCCTGTGTGAGTCTCACATAAATAAATGTAGATTCTGCCGAAATAAATGGCTGAGATTTACTGGACACAATAAGATACCATAAAATTAGACAGAGGATCATTCCTCTTATAAAAGACTATCAAAAATTCCAAACAAATCTTTGCCCAGTCTCCAACGAAGTTTGAAGAGAACCATGTGATATAAAATTTAATTAATACAAATTCAAAGAATGTGTGCAACTTCAGAAAATGTTAAAACCAAACAAGGACGACTGGTCTACATCAGCGACACCTTGTACGTAAGTTTTCCAAGGTATCAACAAACATGATGATAAGAAGTTTGAAAAGTAAAGAAGACAGGGGACTTGTCTTCCATCCTTAATTTTATTTCGATGGTTTTACTTTTAATATATGAATTGTTCTTAATTAAACAACATTAGTTTAGAGTTATAATATGTCGTTTTTAACATTTAAAAAGATTGCTACATATGGCCCTTCCCAACAAATTTTAGAAGAATATGATATAAAACCTAAAACGACATGCAAACCCACAAAAGAACAATCAGATCAGATGCATCTGATTGTCACACTGACACTATCCCAACCAAGTTATAAAGGGTTATGGAGATATATAATGTCATCTTATTTCTTAATTATTTGTTAATAAAGGTGAAATGCCATTATTGATTTTGCAGCCAAAATTATAGAACTAGAGAATGAATTATACGATAGCCGATAAATTGGCGATACTGTATTCAATCCAACTCGCCCGATATTTTCACCTACCGAAAATCTCAAAGTTTTTGTGGAATGTGGACCCGACGTTTCGCTAATAGAAAAAACACACAATCAGAAAACAAAGTAACATATAAACATTAGGCCGGAACTGAAACGAAACACCCGATTCGATCTCTAGACCTCTTCGAAATAAGGCCAAGTCTTGTTCGATTCAACATTCAGCGAACTGTATTTACGCGCTGGTCAATCGTTTATGGAGTTCCCAGTTCAGGTTTGATTCTACATCATTGACTGCCTATCGGAGGTTGTTTCGTTTATAACAGCTCCAAGTAGACAAGGTGGGTAGCTTCAGTCTGTTCCAGGAAGTAGAAAAGTTATTTTTGTAGATGTGAGTTGCTAGAATTGGAATGGAGTTTTTTAGGTTTCTTTCAATGGTTTTAGGTGCTGTTCATGATTGATTGAGCTTATTGCCGTTTAAATTGAACTTCGATAACATGCGTTAGATTTGGTTTTGCTTTCAATTTGTTTATTGTTTGACATTGATTGGAAGATTCAATTTTTGGGGTTATATTGTTGCCTCGGATGTGCAAAAGTGAATTATTTATGAAATCGAATTATCAGGTTTGGATTGGATTGGGGTTGCAAGGATAGTTTCGGTGGTTTGCATTGGCTTTAGCTAATCTATAATATAGAGACTATATCAATCTATCAAGTATTTTCATACTTTATAAAATTGGGTATGGATAGTGCATTAAAGTTGTGTTGTTGGAGATCTGAAAATGTTGGTGATCCCTACCCTTCAAGATTCTGCAGGAGAATCCGACATTTCTTTTTATCTTGTACGGGTGCATATGAAGTTTATGTCCAAGATACTATTGCTTGAAATGTTGAAGGGACTGACGGTGGATTTTATTTTCTTTTATCATGCAGGTTTTGTTCATGTCCTAAGACTGGCTTGCTTGACCAAATATAGTACTTAATATCCAAAAGAAAATATTCCCAGTTGTTGTCACCAATCTATGTTTGCAACATCTATTTGCCATTTTGATTAGGGTAAAAGGAACTTCATTTTCTAAATGCAAGGTATAAACTGATTGCTTGCCTACTCCTCAAGTTGGCTTTACCTGCTGGATGATAACTGATTCCAGCAGTTGGCTGTAAAGTAGGGACAATTGGTGCTATAATTTGGGCTTCATTTAACATCTGATTGGTTCTACATGAAAGGTAAACAACTTGCAGAAATCACCTTGATGAAGCGACTAGAATCATCTATCACCTTGTTTTGAAGAAGGGAAAATGCTACCAAATTGGAAGAAACCCCACATCAACTTAATTCTCCCATGTATAACAGATATTTTATTTATGTTTGCTGGTTCATCCAGTGGTGAAGAGGGTGTTAATGGTGCTCTATAAGAGGAAACCATGGAGCACGCTTCAGAGAAAAGATTTCCTGTAAATGCAAAGGATTACAAACTGTATGAAGAAGTTGGTGAAGGTGTCAGTGCCACTGTATATAGGGCTCTCTGCGTTCCACTGAATGAGATAGTTGCGATAAAGGTTCTTGATCTGGAAAAGTGCAATAATGACCTGGTAAAATATAGTTTTCTTTTGGAACTCTTGATACTAGTGCTATACATGTTGGACACAGAAAGATTTCATATGTTAACTGAAACGTATGATTTACTTATACGTGTATTTCCTATTAATTAATTCAGGATGGCATCAGACGTGAGGTACAGACAATGACCTTAATTGATCATTCAAATGTGTTGCGAGCTCATTGCTCGTTCACTTCTGGATCCAGCCTTTGGGTTGTGATGCCGTACATGGCTGGAGGCTCCTGCCTGCATATAATGAAATCTGCTTATCCAGAAGGTTTTGAGGAGCCTGTTATTGCTACAGTATTGCGTGAGACTCTGAAAGCTCTTGTTTATCTTCACCAGCAGGGGCACATTCACAGAGATGTCAAGGTGTAGAATGTGCCTGGTCTTTTATTATACTCGTATTTTATATTTATAGTCATATTTGCTCTTAGAAGTATTTAGATAGTTGATATAGCCATTAAAATTTCTAAACAAAAACACATCTATTGGTAGTCAGTGAATCTAGTAAAAACTGAAAATCATGATGTCTTGTAAGGAATTATGTACTTTGCATGCTTGTATGTCAGTGCATGATTAACCTTTGTTCTACTGGAAACGCGAAATCTTAAACTACATCATTAAGTTTTTGTTTAAACTTGAATCTTTAATGGCTCCCCACCCATGACCAATGCTTTTTTTGCTCCTCATGTGTGTTTTATCAGTGTGCAAGTGCAGTTATGTTTTGACCACGTTTGAAGTTTTACCTGTTGCACGGACCTTATGTAATAACTTTTTCCTTAACTTTCGTTTGCAGGCTGGGAACATTTTAATTGATTCAGATGGTACAGTTAAATTGGCAGATTTTGGAGTGTCAGCTTGTATGTTTGACACAGGAGATAGGCAACGTGCCAGGAACACTTTTGTTGGGACTCCATGCTGGTACAGCTTTTACCTTCTTACCTTCTAGTTAACATTCTGGCATTTGGAATCTACTCTACAACTTTCTGCTGTAATAACTCTTTATGACTACTTTTTCCCAGGATGGCTCCTGAAGTTATGCAGCAATTACATGGATATGACTTCAAGTGAGATGCACATGAATTATGAGTTTCTTTGTATTTCAGTTCTGTAGCATTTTATGTTCCCAATTCTTGAAAATGTTTATCTGTGAACAGAGCAGACATTTGGTCCTTTGGAATAACAGCTCTTGAACTCGCTCATGGCCATGCTCCTTTCTCAAAGTATCCACCAATGAAGGTGAGTTGTTCAGCTTTTGATATTTTCCATGCATTCTGCATGTGGCATTTTTTTTGTTCTATTTCTTTTCCCTTTTTCTCTATTGGTTGATTAAAGAGAGAGTGAGGCAGAGTATACCCAATGTTTGAGCCTGGGTCTAGCCAGGGAAGGCATGCCAGATTATGAGATCAATCCCCAGACAACCCTTGTTGCATATTGGACAAATTAATCATCTATTCTCTTAATGCTTTTCGTCATGATTGCAGGTTTTACTGATGACCTTACAAAATGCACCTCCTGGCCTTGACTATGAAAGAGACAAGAGATTTTCAAAGGTGGATATTATATAGTTGATATCATCCTCACAATCATCCATCAAAAACATGCCTGACAGTGATGTATCTTTGCAGTCATTTAAGGAGTTAGTAGCAGCTTGCTTAGTGAAGGATCCAAAGAAGCGCCCTTCCTCTGAAAAGCTTATGAAACATCATTTCTTTAAACATTCGCGCTCTAATGAATATGTTGCTCGGACCATCCTTGAGGGACTTGCTCCTTTAGGAGAACGATTTCGGCAGTTGAAGGTCTCCTGTTTTTTAATAACTACATCTTTTTTGGTAAACATTTTCGTAAGAATCCTGAAGTAAACATCCTTTTTCTTTTTCTCAGGCAAAAGAGTCTGATCTTCTTGTGCAGAATAAGGCTCTTTATGGTGATAAGGAGCAGTTATCACAGGTGAGTTATGGGGATTGTCTAAACTCTGAGTTGCTGTCTTCGTTGAAAAGTTTGATATCTATAACATTTAGAAGTGCATGAAAACCCTGAATGATGAATAAGAAACTGGGGCCAGCATATGTACAATGTATGAAGTCTGTGCCCATGAGTGTCATTTTCCATATTGCGTGAAGAGCTGTACCATTTACATTCACTGGGGGGGAAATGCCATTGCTTATCTTAGCCGCGTGCTTGAGAATGAGAAAGTTTGGTGATTGCAAATCGATTTCCCATCTTCTTGCCCTGAAGTATGTCTGGCAGGGTTACTGCATTTATGAGGCAGCTGCCTGTGTTTGACATTAATTACTATTTATGTCCACTCCCAGAACTTTGACACACTGCTTTATGATTGTTCTGCCTCTTCAAATGCTGCTAAATGATCAACCCTACCAAAGCACACCTCCTATACCCGGTCAATCCAATCGTACATCAACAATTAATCTAAAAAATAAATTTTTGTCATTGAATAGGGTTTAGATTCGTGTATCTATTAACGAAGCATAAAGATTGAAAAAAGTTATGGCTCTATTTAAGAATACTTGAAGTTGTTCATTTAGTAAAATGTCCCATTTGCTTCCTAGTTTATTTATATTTTTTTGTAATCTTGGGAATGCAACTGAAATATTAAGTTTCACCTTAATTTCATGAAGGTGTTATGGAGCTTTTTAGAACTTAGAATCTCCAAAAGTTTGTATCATATTAATATGGTTTGATTGTGGTAAAACGGAACTTTTAAAGATGTTATCATTTTCATTGATGGGGTTCCTCCAAAGTTACCCTGTTTTAATTCTTAGGTCAGTTGGAAAGATATCTCTATGTTTACATTTGTGTTCATATGAATGCTGTAAGAATCATTATTTAATCAAGGTGGCTAACATTTTCTGGAGTTTTGCCGAGTTTTGATGACAATAGAATCTGACAATTGCTGTCTTGCAGCAAGAGTACATAAGGGGAATCAGTGCCTGGAATTTCAACCTTGAAGATTTGAAAAGTCAGGCTGCTATGGTGAGTTCTTTGAGTCACCAGAATTATATCAAAATTTCTGTTTGAATCTATAGTCTCACTAGAAAAATGAAATGCTTTTATATAATTCTTTCTGCTGCTTTTCTGCCTCATTACTAGTATATTGATGTTTGCAGATTCAAGATTATGAGGAGATTTCAAATGCAGAAAAACCTGAAGTAATTGAGAAGCAAAGGGATACGTTCACCGATTCTCGTTACCCATCTGAGAGGCCATCATCGGAAGGGATTCATTATTCAACTGCTGTTTCTACGCATGAAGTATCATTCTCTGTCCCAGAATAGCTTAGAGACTTTTGTGTAAATCATTGTATCAGATATTTTACATCGACCTTTCCTTTCTTTCAGGACAGGTATAACAATATTATGGATTTGGAGAGTTCGCTTTCTTCATTTCCTATTAAACCTCTTGAAGCACTGAAGTATGGATCTTATTTCCTCTGTTCTGTCATTCTACTGAGAACTTCTTTCTTCATCAGCGCTCGCTCATTTTCACTGAATTAAATGGAAATTCAACCTTAGTTTAACAAGCAATTCAATGCTACTGAAGGTTAACTGTGATTCGTAGCAGGGCAGAACAAAGTAGGAGCTCAATATACCCTTGTATTTAGGACAAATATTGACCCTTCTATTTTGCAGTGTCTTTGAATTCTAAGCTGCTCTTATTGTTTATCATTCATTGTTATCCTGCACTAGCCCAAACATTGCTCCACCCAACACCACACCTCAAACTGCAGAAGGAAGAGAAAAAGAGAAGCCATCAGGACATGCACACAGTGTGGGGTTTAAGAAAACTGTTAAAAAAGACTTAGTTTGCAAAATTTGTAGTACCCAACTTTATCAATGATGTATTATAGTACCTAAAAATTTGTTATACTTACTATTTCATTGTTCAGTTTCTATTTCTTGACCGTTGAGTTTGTACAGAGGTTGTTTTGACATTGGTGAAAATCATGCTGATGCAACTAGTCCAAGTTGGAAAGAAACTCGGCAAACAGAACCTGAACATCAGGCTCATACAAAGTCATTATTGATTGCCATGGACCAAGGAAGAGAAAAAGCTGAGGGTGAATTTTCAGCGAGAAGTTCTTTGCCACGTCAGGCTACAACTGAGCATAAAAAGTTTTTGAGTGGTCCACTGGTACCTGATAGTGCAATTTCTTCCAGAAAGATCGCTGTTGATGAAAATAGGTGAGCTCTGCTTGAAAGAAAGTTCATTATGTTGTTTTCTTTACACTGCTATTTAGGCTTTTGAAGATAGATCCATAACTGGCCTTGGTCTTTGTGATGGAAGAGTGTTTGCTTTTCTTCTTTCGTCCTTTAGTTTAGTGATTGCTTAAATATGGTTTTGATAAGCATGTACAAATTACTAATTTATTCCCTTTAAGGAACAAAATGGTTCTAGGTACATGATGTGCTTAATTTTCCTTTGTTTGCTTGTTTGTACCAATATTCATACGAGATCTTAAGGTATACACTACTATATGAATCTTTTTTCTCAAAAATTATCTTAGTGGAAGAGCTACTCGTTTTTGTAATCAATTACTCATCGTAGCTTCCTACATCTTTAGGGATTATCTTCAGCAAAAGGGTCAGTCAGATAGAAATTACAGTGGTCCATTGTTGTATCGACAAAAAAGGGAGACCAACAACATTTCATCTGGTGTGCTATTCTTGTACCACCTTGTTATTTGTTTCTTTTATGCTGCCTCTATGCTGATTCCAATTCTACTTTTGCTTAATCAATTTATGCAGCAGATGATGCATCAGAAGGACCTGTAATGTGTAGGGGACGCTTCAAGGTGACTTCAGCTGATCTCAGTCCCAAGGTATTTATGGATTATTATATTGTGATCACTGGTTAACCAATGTTAGCAGTTTGTTTTTGACTAAGAAACCAGTTATAGAGTTTTGTTTCGACATGTGTACAGAAGCTTTCTTATTACATGTTGAGCAGGGTATAGTTTATCATAATTAAGTTGCAATTAGGCATTTTTATCATTGTTTCATCAATGTTTTATCAAGAAGTAACTTTCAGAATTAGTTATCCTAAATTAAAACTAAAGGACACGTATTTCCTTTTTACAGTGGTTAAGTATCTTCATCAATGGTTTTTTCATATATTGGAAAATAACAACATGCTCATTCAGGTTTGTTTTTACTACCGTCTACTCAACTGCTTAGATTATTCATTTTTAGTGGTTGTTTTGATGATTTTGCAAGTCAGGTTTGGGTAAAGTGGGAGCAGAAATGCTTGTCCACTCACTCCAACCTAATAGGTAACTTATCCTGCAATCTTTCCTTAGAATTATTTGTTGATTTAACGGAACATTTTTTAATATTATTCACAAGTTATCTAGTTGTAACTCTGTTGTAACTATCTGTCCATTATAGTTATCTACTTTATCCTGCAAACTATCAAGTTGTAACTATCTGTTGATTTAATAGAACATCAGTACCTGTAGTTCCTCTTTGGGACTAGTATGAAACTAAATATGAGATTTAATGAAAGTATATATAAGATAGATCTAGTTTCATTAAACAAAGTCTGATAGCAGTTGGGATAAATATGGATTTGTTGTCGTCTTTACTGTATCAACAAAGTATGTTGTAGAAAGTTGCATTAATTTCATAGGGGTTATAGCTACTCTTTGTATTTATTGCATTTAACTCCATTTATTACTCACAACTGCCCCGCTGTCTCTTTTTCACCTTTAAAATGGAAAAGGTCAACACAATTGTTACTTGTTAATTATCATGAATTAAAAAGACATATGTTTCCTATTTACAGTGGTTAAGTATCTTGATAAATAGTTTTTTTATGTATTGGAAAATAGCAACATGCTTGTTCAGGTGTGTTTTTACTACCGTCTACTCAACTGCTTAGATGATTCATTTCTAGTGGTTGTTTTGATGATTTTGCAAGTTAGGTTTGGGTAAAGTGGGAGCATAAATGTCTGTCCACTCACCTCAACCTAACAAGTAACTTTTCTTGCAATCTTTCCTTGGAACTATCTATTGATTTAACGGAACATTTTTTAATAATATTCACAAGTTATCTAGTTGTAACTATCTGTCCATTATAATTATTTAGTTTACCTTGCAAACTATCAAGTTGTAACTATTTGTTGATTTAAGAGAACATTAGTACTTGCAGTTCCTCTTTGGGACCAATATGAGATTGAATGAAAGTATACATGAGATAGATTTAGTTTCATTAAATAAAGACTGATGGTAGTGGGGATAAATATGGATTTACTGCAGTATTTACTGTGTCAACGAAGTATGTTGTAGAAAGTTGCATTAATTTCATGGGGTTTATAGCTACTCTTTGTATTTATTGTGTTTAACTCCATTAATTACTCACAATTGCCCCACTGTCTCTTTTTCACCTTTAAACAAAAAAGCTCAACACAGTTGTTTCTTGTTAATCTTTATAACTTGCTTTTTCCCAGTCATTAGGTTCTTCGAAATCATCAAGCTGGGCAAAATACTTCACTTTCTCCTATATATAAGCTACAAACTGCTTTTATTTAGTGTTATTGCTTTTTTTAAGAATTATGTCTTATTATTCTCGCAAGCGTGACATAACATGCTATGTTTTGTGGTCTGTTTTTGTTCCACTAATCATGGAGAGTCTTTACAAGTTGGGAAGAATGTTCTTCCCTTAATAGTTGTTAGTCACCATTGTTAGCTGTTCTCATTCATCATTGTTAGTTTTTCATTACCAGTAGTTTTCATTAGGTCGTGTGGCTTATGTTATTTAGTATGTTGTAGAAATAGAATGAATGACAATGAACGGATTGAGTTGGAGAATTGTGATTTTGATAGTGGCTATAGGAGATGGAAAGAAGAAATAAAAAGTAATGAAGAAAAAAGTGCTTATATGTTGAGTTGTAATAGTTTTGTAATGTCTGCAATCATAACCCTTCTCTGTAAATTTATGTTTATGAAATGCTATAGAAATGTTGTACCATTATTACGTTTTTGTACCATTATTACAAAAAAGTTATAAATTTATGTTTTTTAAATGCTATAAAAATTTATGTTTTTTTATATTTATCATTTTCTAATATTATTTAAGTATTTAATAGTTCTTTTGTTATAAAAATGTAGTAGTATTTTCTTAAATTATTATATAATCACCATGTTAAATTTAGTCTTCAAGAAAGATATAAATCAAAGTTATATATTTCTACTACTTGTTCTTAAAAGGTTTGTCTTTACATAATATTTATGATGAATAAAAATCTCAAATAAGCATCGTATATATCAAATTTAAGTGGTTTGTTCATAAGCATGGTAAACATTCTATAACAAGAATGTGTTTATGGGAAAAATTGTATCAAGAGGTAACCTAAGTAGATACGCTATCAAGAGATTCATGGTGTAGGCTTGTCTAGTGCTAAATAATGGATTATAAAGAAACTCATGACATATGCTCCCAAACTTTAAAGAATGAGCCTAGTGATCAGTGTATATCATTCATCCTTAATTTTTGTTGACATACCTTATTGATGAAATTTTACAAAATTAAGATTCATTTTGCAAGTAGTTTTATTTTTCTCCAAATCTTGTTAAGATGATTTTGTAATCATGCATTAAAACTTGATTCTTTAATATTTACAATTTAATATTTATCTTTTTAAATATTATTTAAATATTTAATAGTTCTTTTGTTACCAAAATGTAGTAGTATTTTCTTAAATTATTATATATAAACAAATAGTAATTTAATAGAAAAATATTTAATACATTTTTTATTCACAGCAAATATGCAATTCTAAAAGGAAATGTTCGCACTAATATTTTTTTTATTTTAACGCACACTCATATTTCTGAAATGTTATCTTAAAATTGTCAATTTTAGTGAACAGAAAAGTATCATTATTTTTTATAATGGCCTTGTTAATTTAGAACTCTTTCCTATCATTCAACCGAAGCCTAACTTACAACTAATTTGTTTTATCCCTAACTCTCTCTTTTCTCTTTTTTATTTTCATGTTTAAGAAGGTTTTCTCTAGATTTTTTATTCTTCTCAAAATCTTCTTAAGATGGTTTCGTAATTATGCATTAAAACTTGATTATTTAATATTTACAAATTTATATTTATCTTTTTTTAATATTGTTTAATTATTTAGTAGTTCTTTTGTTGGAATAGTCTAATTCAAGTTAGTAAAACGAATTAGGTAGTGAAAACAACTGCAAATTGATTAAATAGCATATAATCTTTTTCATCTTATATGATTAGATGACATTATCCCAAAAAGGAAATAAAGGAGGAAGTCAAGAGGAGAATGATATAGGTAGGATTTTTTGGCCAAAAGAAACTCTTTTTATCTTTTGTGATATTTGTAATTGATATATTGAAAGGAGTAAGGGAAAACGTAGTGGAGTTATTTGTCAAAGGTTATCATAGAAGAAGGTGGAGGAAGAGTTTCACAAATCAACCAGCTTACCGTGGGATAAAACTAAGCTTAAAAATAAATTTGATTGGATGAGAATTAGATGGAGTCTTTGGAAACAGTTGAGAGGGAAAGAAATAGGATTAGGATGGGATTATGCCAAATAAACAATTGTTGCTAGCGAGGAGTGGTGGAGTTTAAAGATTAAGGTTATCCCTTTTTCACAATTTAAGTTATTTTCTTTTACTCTAATGCTAAATAGTTAGTTAAATACATTTTATTTATTTTTTTGTAGGCGATATCAATTTTAAAACATATAAAGAGGAATGGCTTGAGCCTGAGCTTGAATGTAAGTTGGATCAACTTTTTGGATATTTGGCCCAAGGAGAGACTACATTTTGTCCTGAGGCTAACTTGCCACAAGGGCAACAAAAAGTTGAGGAAGTATATGTTCCTTCTTTACCTGATAGTCGTAATGTTCATCATTAATTGTCAGGCTATCATGATCATGAGAATATAGAGGAGACTAGTGGTCTAAACAATTGGGAAAAAGTTTAAAGAGAACCTACCCCGACCCCTCAAGCTACACACGCTGAAGGGAGTGAGAGAAGAACATGCAAAAGGATTTTGGAGAGTGATAATTCGTAAAGTAACAATAGTGCAAGAACTGATTTTGCTAAAAGGGTAGGAAGATCTGCAACAATGTATGAGAGGTTTGACGATACGATGCAATTGATTCAAGAGAGATAGAGTGCAACAATGAAGATGAATAAATCTATTACGAAAATTTTGGACACGATGAATATTGGTGCATCACAGAGTACCGGTGTTGGTGCATCACATCACGATGTTACGAATGCTTTCGAAAAACTATGTACTTCTGCCTGGTTTAGAGACTAGTTCTCCTAAATTTTACTTTGCTTGCATGTTGATTGAAGATCCACAAAGAAGGTTCACTTTTTTTTGGTTTACCAGATAATACAAAAGGAGCTGAATACATAAAGTTTATGTATGAGTATGACAAACATAAAAGACATTAAACATAGTTTCTATGTATCTATTATTATGTTTAGTTTATTGTTTTAACTATTTGTGCACTTATGTTGATATGATGTATTTTAAGACATTATGAACTTGGTTAACTTATTTTATTATATTATGTTATCTTGTTGATAATCTATAATTTTATTATGTGTTATATTATTATTTATTTATATCTAGACATATAAGTGTCTTGTTTATTTACAATATAATTTTACTTATTGATCTGTAGGTATGGATGATAATGTTATGCAAATTATGCAACTTTTGCAAATGAAGCAATTTTTGGACAATAAGAATGAGTTTTGGGATTCGGTGGCTTGTATAGCGGGTTATATGAATATGTATTTTTTAATCATATATGTAAGGAACCATGCACGACTTCCTATCAAACAACAAAACTATAGATGAATTTATTATTGAATGGTCATGAAAAAATTGTGTTTTAATACATTTAGGATGAATCAAAATATATTTCATCAATTATGTATGGTTTTGGAAAATAGTTATGGTTTAAGAATGTCCTAAGTAAAGGTTCCTCTAATAGAGATACCCAAGAGTGCTTTCAACATTCTGGTGAAACTGTGAGTAGAATTTTTAAAGAAGTTTTGACTGCTATGGATGGATTTTCAAAGGATATACTTGTACCAAAAGATCCTGAATTCAAGGACATTCTATTACAAATTGCCAATGATACTAGATATATGTCACATTTTAAGGTAATTAAATATGTTCTTCCTTCCCCTTTATTATATTTTCCATTGAAAAATGTTGTTTTATCTTCTTATGATTATCGTGTTTATATTAGGGTTGCATTAGAACTATTGATAGTACACATATAGCGGTAGTTGTTGCAGAGAATGATCAAATGAAATATAGAGAACGGAAAAGAATAACAACAACAAATGTATTGGCAACATATGACTTTAACTTACTATTATATATGTTTTAGCAGGTTGGGAGGGATCAACACACAATTCTTGTTTTTTCGTTGATACAATTGGTAATCAGAACCTTAAATTTCAAAAACCACCGATAGGTAATTTTAAGATTTGTAAGATTTGTTATTCATGATTTATACCTTTTATTATATTGCTTCTATGGAAACTCAGGTAAATATTTCTTGATTGCCAAAAGTTGTCTCGAAAGAGAAGGATATTTGACACCTTATCCAAAGACAACGTATCATCAATTGGAGTTTCGTGGTATAAATCCAAAAGGATCATGAGAAGTTTTTAATTGAATTCATTCATCATTGAGAAATTGTATTAAGAGGGCTTTTTATGTTCTTAAGACTCGATAGAAGATATTGGAGAAAATGCCTAAGTATTCATTAATGGATCAAAATATAATAATTTATGTAGCTTTTGCATTGCATAACTATATTAGAATAAGTACAATTGATGACCCGACTTTTAGCAGCATCGATCAAGATCTTGAATTTATATCTCTAGATGTATTTCAAGATATTGAAATTAACCCTGCACAAGAAGACATTAAAGAATAGAGAATCGGGAGATGATAACTATTCGTGATATTATTGCTTATAGTTTAATTACAGTTAGATTTCGTTCTTAAATTATTATAAACTTTTACTTTAAACGATGATGTTCATTTCGTTTGCTCTATTTGAATTGTGTTGTTAAAACTTCATCTAGATTGTTATATTTTTATGTTTGAATGGATCATCATCATCATTATTATTTTATATTTTATGTTTTCTTATTAGAGTTATAAACTTAATTTTTATAGAATTAAATATCTAAAATCTAAATTCTTATAAGAATATTCAACAAAATACTAACATATATAATATTCATACCTTTATAATTTTTTTAAAAGTTGTATCTTCATAAGTTATTTTACATATAAATAACTAATACTAAACATTTAATTTTGTCAAACATTTCTAATAAACAACTAATGCAATCCTTTTGTCAAATCAACTGATATACTTAACTAATAGCTGTTAGAATCAATTAACAACTAATATAATCAGCTGATTACCAAACAAAACCTTTTATCTCTTCACTTATCCGTTGTTCCCACAAGCCATAGGAATCGTAAGTCGTCAGGCAGTTACATTGTTGCTTTAAAATCGTTTACAACTCGAGCCCCCCTAATTCATTAAGCCTTAAATATTGCAGACGAAGGACGAACCGTATTAGGCAAATAATTCGTAACTATCAACCAGTTCGTAACTTCGTATTGGTAAAACCAGCGTATAGGATTTTGGAACTGAAAGAAATATTCCTCGTATTTACACATTTGTTCAGGCTCACAAGACCAGGCCAAGTCATCGGAACCTGGGAGCCGTTCCAGAATGAAGCCCGTGTAGGCTTAGCCCATCACAAATTAAAGAATAATTAAAATTTATGATGCAGTTTATCTGAACCACAATATTGAACTTGCTGTTCCAGGAAACGGGGTTCGCGGCAAACCTGCAGCCCTGTGATAGCTTGTATGTGACTATGTAGAGGGATGCCATGTGGGTGACGAAGTGTAGTTTCATGTAATCTTGATATATTCACAAGCCATTTCGCCCTTAGAATATAACGGAACTCGATTGTTATCAGTCATGGTAAGGTAGAAGTAGCAAGGCCCATAGATTCTGCAACTTCTCTGGCAGAAAGATTGTCTGCTTGTTCCTACATATTTCAAAAACAAAGTTTCGATAAAGAATAATAGACAGGCCAAGATCGAGAATCACTGTTTGTAATAACATGGAACAGTTGTGACAGGAGACACTGTCACAGACAAACAAGTGAATGTACAACTATGTATTTACGTACCTGAAGGCGATGCAACAAATACATCAAGAAAAGATGAACAAAAATCTGCAAATATCTTGGAATTAACACATTACTAAAATGCCTTTTCACTTCTCACAAATGACAAATCAACATATAAAACAAGAACTCCTTTACCAGATAGAAAAGTACGATAAGTCGAGCTGTAGGATAACGCCATAAAAATCTTGTGGCTCTAGCTGCCCCTGAATCTAATAGTTTTGCTGCCTTTTGCAACTGCACAGCCAGTGTCGAGACACTGTCAAACCAGATAAGAGGGCAAGTAGCTCTTTTTATCTGCAAACACTTACCTGTATGCTTGCAGATTCCATATGACGATGATGCAAGGGCAGAGGCCTGAAATTATTGCCAAATAAGAAAAGAGCAAGGGATATACTGAAAATAGCATTAAAAAATATAGTACAAACTGTAAAAACATTAAAAGCAGCTATACATAAAGGGCTTTATTCATAGAAGAGATGGTTCAGATTTTGTTTCTGATGCTCATTGAATGAGTTGACTTTGAAAATTACTTCTTAAGATGGATCACAAAATGAGGACTTCGAATCCTGAATGAAGCAGGATTACAGAATGCAAATTCATCCGCCAAAGTATGAGACCTTTTTACTAGTGCACGGTCAAACAAAAAGCAATTATAACAATGTGAAAAAGCTGAGGTCAAGTGGAGCTAAGACAATACGAGGGGAAAATTCACATGCCTAGGTTGAAAATTTCTTCCTTTCAGCTGAGTTTTTCCTGAGGATCTTCATTTGAGCTTAATCTCTTCTCCATACTATAAAATACTACACCCATGAGGGGGTTTAACATTGCATGACAAATAATTAATTTAATATATGCATTTGCCATCATTTGGCGTCATGAAGAAACCAACATTATATGTATGACCAATACACCACACATAAAGCTGAATTACCCTTCAGTTTCAAAATTAAGACTCTCCATGCTGTTCGTCAAAGAGCTCCTTTGGTCAATGTCTATGATGTAACAAAGTTATCACGATTCCTTGAGCACAAAATTTAGTAACATCAATCCACTAACTAGACGGCAACCTATGTCCATTAGTTAAATTCCATTGCCCCTCATCTCATAAAATGACAACAGGTCTACCTGGAGAAGCTAAATTAATATTTCAATATTCCAACTGAAGTATGGATCTACTCCATGAAACATAAGATTAATCAGAGGAACCATAAGGAGTGCCTGTTATTTCACAATCAAAGAACTTACTCCAGTGCCTTCATTTCAGTATCTTCATTCCAAGTTGAGGATGGACGACGTGAAACCCTACTTCTTTCCGCCTCAACCTATTTGATAGAAATAACACATTACCATCTCAATCTAAATCAACAGAAGAATGAGATCAACATATATTGGTGATATTATTCAACCAACAATATATGGTCCTATAGCAGACCTGTGCCTCTTGAATACGCTTTAGTTCTTTTTCCAGCTGGAACTCTGCAGCAGCTTTTTCACTAGCCATGGTTTCCAACTGTGTTTGTTTGTAGTACTGCATCATAGATAGTAGTTAGAGGCACAAATCCCTACCAAGAATAATGTTTTCAGAACTGCAAGAATAATTTACTTATTCTACCAATAGATCAGTTAGCTCTCGGTAGCGCTTTTCAAGTTCCATATGCTCCTGTGAAAGGTACACAGTAAAACCGTGACATCAGGAACTTTTGAAAACCAAAGAAGGATAACATAGAGTGAAAATATAGCTTCAGGGAGCAATTACACGAGACATTCTATATATACTACATAGAGAACAATAATATAAAAGCATTTAATGCAAGCTATGAAAGGTGACAGTGAGTCTATGACTGATAGATGGTCAACACATGATCACATTACCTGACGTGAATAGTGCTCAGCATCCCTCTTCATAGCAGCCATTTCAACTCTCATTTTCTGCAATTCAACCTGCATCAAACTAACAGAGAACTCAATACAACAAGGACAAAACAACTGGGCCATCCATCTATTCTTTATGCTAACTATTACGAATATTACAATACAGGCTTGTCCAGTTGTCCTTTAGCATCAGCATACAATAAGTACAGAGCTTGAAATGATTACAACACCACAGAAAAGGTTAAAAGAAAGAGAATTTTGCCTCTACAGAAGACAGCTTGCTGTCAGCATCTCTCTGACCTTGACGGGCACGTTCCACTTCTTCCTGCCATGCTTGCATCTGAAAATGTTAAAAAGTCTCATGTAATTATAACAATAATGCAACAGATGATTATGCAGCATGGTTCAACTCCTAGAGGGCCCCAGAAATGAAGGCAGTGAAGAAGTTACGAATCCAATGATGAGACATTCTAAACACTGGTTATACTGCTTCCCAAGTCCGAAAAGAGGGGGAAAAAACATACAAGAAGTTTTATTATGACTGAAAACAGAAACAACTAAAAGTGGTTCAGTTAATACCCCCGGTCAAAACATCATCTGCAAGTAAGTTCCCAATGCCAACAAGACAAAAGTTTGCAATGAAATGCTGGCCTAACACTATTAGTTCATGCTAAAGGCCACAACAATAACCGGAAACCCTCCATAGAAATATTCAGAAGAACTTTTACCATTAATAAGTAGTAGTTGTGTACCTACATTCTATCTGAGCCCAGAATGTGGAGAATTAACTAACATAAAAGGAAACAAACCATGAGCCTTATTCAAGACTACACATAGCAGTGCAAATAGGAAAATTTGCACAATCAAAAAATTATTTTGTTGGATTAACTCTGATATTCTGATGTCTAGATTATAAACGCCATCCACGGGGGAAAAAAACAAACACCTGAGATATTTCTAAGGATTAAATATAAATATCCCTTAAAATTTTGTTGAACTTCAAGTAGACTTACTAAGTGTTGGGAAATATTCAGCTGAATATTTCCTAAGATATTGACTTCTAAAAGTCAATAAATCAGATCAGATAATATGTATCAGATCTGATATTGTGTACAAATATTAGGAGATTATGTATAGTTATTAGAAGATTATGTACAGATACTTGT